>BRXX01000133.1:0-174912 GCA_030267905.1 Triparma verrucosa | reverse complement strand
AGAACAAGTCAAGAAATCGAGATACTTGGCACCCACGCGGATGCCACGGCGAGGGAAAATGGCCCACGGTCGCGGCGACGTAGATTCACAGTGTTCCCCGGATTCTACCTTCAAATTAATGTACGATCACTCACCAACCTCAAACCTCCCTCCGAGCTCCTCGATCTCGCCCACAAAAAAACAGTATCATCTACTTTCTTCAAAAATCTCAAATAATTCTTAACTATTCTTTTATATTTATGCCATCCTCCTCTTCTTCTTCTTCTTCCTCCTCCTAAACCATTCAAAAATTACACCTCGACAAAACCTTCAGGTAACGGACTGCATCCATTGCATGTGCAAGTTCCGCAGTTGATACTCTCGTAGGTTCCCGTGAAGGGGTACTTGTCCTCGTGCCAGGGCCACCTTCCCAAAACGTGACTGTCCTGCTTGACGACGACGTTCTCGAAGTGGATGTTCCTCATCGGGTTGGTGCTGTTGCCCAGAATGGCTCCGGGAGACAGCTTGGGGTTGACTATCTCGACGTTGCGGAACGTGATGTTCTCGAAGTCGGAGCATCCCTGGGTTGGGCACTGGCTGTCGTGGAGGGGGTAGATCAGCGCGCAGTCGAGCCCAAGGTCGCTTCCAGGCTCGTGCTGCTGCTGGGGACCGATCCAAATCGCGTACCAGAAAGGGTCGATGATGGAGAAATCTTCGAAGAGCAAATTGCTGAGCTGCGATGTCTTGCCGATACAGTCGTTTCCGTTGCTCTTGATGTATATGCCCTTGCCTGTTCCCGGCATGGAAACGTTGCGCATGGTGATTCCGTCAACGCACTTGCGGTTCACGTTGGGGGGGACGGAGCCAATGGAAGCTCCGAACCCGACAAGCTCCATGTTCTCCAGGAGCATGTTCTGGGAGCAATCGTATTCGGTTCCGTCAACTCCGACGCTTCCGCCAATTGAAGGTTTTACGGCGATGCTGTCGTCGTCGTTGTGGATCTTCACATCGTGAATCCAGAAGTCGATGCCACTGGGGTCGATGCCATCGGTGTTCAAATCCTCGGGCTCCAGGAGCCAGGCAGGGATCAACCCGGAGACCTTGTCGACGAGCCACTCCTTGAGCTTGTCCTTGGCGTCAGAACTAGTTGAGTAGTACTTGCGCTCCTTCAGCGCCCTCTGGTACTCCCTGTCGGTCTTGACCTCAATGTTCCTGATCTCCGCTCTAACGGCATCGACCACGAGGTTCCAGCTCGGCGAATTGACCATCGTGATCTTCTCGATGAGCACGTCGGCGGTGCGACTTAAGTGGATCAACTTGGGCCTGGAATCGCTGTTCTTGGGAGGCAGGGTGCCAGCGATCATCTTGTCCCACCAGGGCTTTCCGCCGCCGTTGACGAGACCAACGGTTGAAGAAGTGATAACGACGTCGATGCTCTCGGAGATGTGAATGCAGTCCATGAACTTTTCGCTCTTCTGGTCGGGGTCGAGCGGCCAGTCGTCGGGGTTGTACTCAAACTCCAGCACGCCATCCAGAGTGATGGTAACGTTCCTCAAGCCAGTGGCAACTACTCCTCCAACCATCTTAAAAGTTCCCTTCGGGATCACCAGAGAGTCTCCCTGCGACAACGCAGCAATGGCGCTGTTCACTGCTTTCTGGTTCGTCAACCCATCAGCGTCAGTGCTGGCTCCAAAGTCCAGAACATTAAGGGTAGTGTCGGACACTGTTTGCACTTGCTCTCCTAATCCGCGCGGGTGTCCGAAGGGAGGGCTCGTCGGGGCCTCGATAGCGAATGTGCTAGGCAGCAGAAATAGCGAAAGACACAGGGGGGCCCACATATCTGGAGTTAAGGACAGATCAAAGCAATGCTCGCGATTTGGACGATTTCGCTCGGAGCTCCTGGCAGTTCTCTCTTCACTTCGGAGGGGTGAGAGAAAACGAACAGTACAACAATAAAAAATCGTCATTTGGGTCTACTTTTTAGTTTGCGCTGATATCGACCATAATATTTATCCTTGAGCGATTAGAAAGACCAACCCCACCGGTTAAAGTTTGCCTGAACAGCCCACCGCCTTCCAAACTTTTCAGCCCCATGGGTTGCTGTTTGGGGAAATCGGAGGGGGCAGGAATAAGCAAGAATGAGGAGGCGCCGTTGATTCGGAAGGTGAGGAGATTGAAGAAGAGGGACACCGAGTCTCCACACTTTGCCTTGCCCGAATCCACACACCCCAAGATCTAAAGCAATCCTTGTCCGAAACCTTACACGAAACCCTTACGCACAAAACGCAACGAAACAATTTCTCATCAGATCCTCACATCGCTCTCGCTTGCTTTTGTGCGCAATTCGCCGAAGGAGGGCCTAGTACAGGAAGGTGATCGCAGCACCTGGAAGTATCGCTGTCGTAAATGCAGAACTGAACTGTTCCCGACTGCGGAAAAACTAGCAAAACATGAAGCCGTGTGCGAGGGGAAGGTGAGGATCGACCTCCCCCCTGCACCGCCTGCTCCGCCACCGCCGGAGCCGGAGCCGGAACTGACTCCGGCCGAACGATTAGAAAAAATGAAGAACAACTACGGAGGGACGACTGTGGACTCTTACTTGGAGCGACATAAGACAGTGAGAACATTCAACGAAGAGGAAGAGGAAGAGGAAGAAAAGGAGGAGTTGCGGCCGCCGTCGGGGAAAGTCGACGAGGAAGGGCGCAGCAAGCTATCAGGCATAAGAAATAAACTACACTGGCTCCACACGAGCTTTCGATGACGGCAGACAGTGTTTACGAACAAAAATGATTTCGCATTATGTTTATGTTTTCAATAGTGCGGTAGTGCGCTGTTTCACGCATATAACTTTTTGTCACATCGTATCGTCCTTTCTTTACAAGTGGGGTAGCAGGACTTTTCCCCCAACTTAAGTTGAACTTAATATGGAATCCAAAATCGGATCGATCCTCTTGAAAGGCGGCTGCTTGCTAGACTGCCAGCCTTGTCCAGTATGCAGTAAGTGCGCTTTTCGTGTCAGGCCTCCGGAGAAATATTAATTGCCAAAAATCCGATTCGGAATACGACCATAGAATACTACCCCTCGAAGCTCACCCCTCTCCTCCCCTCCGGTCCGCAGCGACGCCTCTTGTCACACTTCCGGCCGCTGAGCGCACGACTCCCCTCCTGAATTTGCCCTACTGCTGCAGCTGCGCTATGCATGTGGACTTCACCCGTTCAATCCCCACCCAGAAGGAGCGTGCGAGCCCCAAGGTGGTGAACAACGCCCTCGATCTGTTGGAAGATGAGGAGGAGGAAGAGGAGGATACTTGGCCGGACGATCTGACGGAGAAGGCGAAGAAGTACGTTCCGATCGGCCTGAATGGGACTGCCGTGAAGATTGAGCCCAAGAACGATAAGAATATGTCTGACAGGAAGGCCGATGAGGGCAGCGCCCTCATGGCGAAGGCTTTGTTGAGGGGCGACATGATGCTGAACGAGAGTTGCCACTGCGGTTTGATTAAGATGAGGGGGAAAGATGGTGTTTACTGTGTTAGTTGTGGGGTCGGGGACTGCTGCTCGCCTGAGGTCACGGGGGAGGAGGAGGAGGAGGAGGTGGGCGAGGAAGAGGGACTCGAGGCGAGGTTGAGGATGGCGATGATGGACGTTAAACGAGTGAAGGAGCGCCCGGTGAGATGACACTTCACGACGACTCGCAAAGTCCGAATATTTCCACCCTCTAACGCTCTCCTCCCTCTCTCTCTGCCTTCTCCACCTCCTTCCCCCTGCCCCGCATCGCAGCCTAGCAAGCTCGGCGAGTACATGCTCAAGGGATGGACCATGCTCAACAGGAACTGCGAATGCGGAAGTGTTTGGGTTGGAAAGGGCTCCGTCCAGAAGTGCCCGGACTGCGGAGCCTCCGATGAAGTCGTCAAAGACGACAATGTTGATGAGTACGACGCTCTTCTTGACAGCATTCCGGAGTCGCTTTCGAGAGGACCGAGGACGGCGACGGATCCATATGCTCCCCCTACAACGTTTCGTGCGGATCCAGAAGAATCGGAAACAGAAGATGAAGAGGAGGAGCCTCCGAGGCCGTTCTTCTCGGATGTAGATGTGAAGACGGGGGAGATGCTCATGGCTGGCTGGACGTTGACGGGCGAAGGTTGCAAGAGCGGTGGAGGTATCGGGGTTGTCATGAGGAAGGAAGGGAAGAGATGGTGTAGCTGCTGCGACGGTGCTCCCATCAAGGTTGAGTTGCCTCCTAAGTTGCGCAACCACCCTGACGTCTTTGCCCGACCTCCGGTGCCTGTCTCCTACCCCCCTACCCTACCTGGCTCCTACACCCCTGCTGCTGCTCCCGCCGCCCCCTCTAACGCCACCTCCAACGACGTCTACCAAATTATTCTGTCTCGCATTGAAGAGGCCACACAGAACCTGGCCATGTGCGACCTTTCGGATGCAAAGAGCACCTTCCACTGGGCGGAGACCATCGAGCGCCTGTCGAAGGCGGGGAAGGCCTATCTGGAAATGAAATGAATAAAAAATTAAAAAGTGAACATAGTTGCAATGGGGCGAGCTTCATTCTTCTTTTATTGAATTAACATGCACATTTTTTAGTTTATGGGAGTCTAAGCCGTCGCAAACAGGCAGACGCCAGTCTGGCCGATGTAGAAGTAAATGTGCTTTGTTGCTTCGTGTGTGACGTGGGATCCGAAGTTGCGGCCGACGAAGCAGTGCCAAACCGAGGGGAACATCTGCTCGAATTGCTTTCTTATCGAGGCGGCAATCTCCATCTCGGTGTTGTTGGAACGGATGGCCTCAAGGGCGACCTGGTGGGGGGTAGGGGCGACGAGAAGTGGAGAGGAGCGGTGAAAGAAAGGGTTAGGGGGGTTCAAAATTGAGCCGTCCGTCGCGACAGGGGGTGCCAGAAGCTCTTCATTCTCTCCCCTCTCCCCTCTCAACTGAACGAACTCAAGTCAAATCAAAATAAATTCTGAAGTAAGAGCGTTGCTTCTGGACTTTTTTAATTTCCGGGCGATATTGTCCCCGCACGCTGCGCCCTAGACATCCCGACGACCCTCGACAAACCATCCTCACAGGAGTGCCCCTCCCAGCTCAAGAGCCAAACCCCGTTTAACCCCCCAAACCAAATTGGTAAATGCGCCCTCCGCTGCGGCCACTTGGATGCCGATTACTAACCTCGATCGCAGCATCTTGCATCTCAGGCGTCATGGTGCTGGACTTGACAACCGGTCGGGCACTCATTTTCGAAGGACTAGGTGTTTTCAGCAGCATGTTTGATAGAAATGAGCTGCTCAGACCAGCGGCCAACCTAAATGTCCCTGAGAGCCAATTTCAAGCGAATCAAAGCCAGATCGAGACACGGCAGCAAAACAAGAAGGTCACTTTCTAGGAGAAAAATCCATCGTTACGTACGGGCAGTCTTTGAATTCCCTTTGTTTTCATTGTTAACACTACAGATATCGTCTTGATTGCTCGTGGTGGGGAAGAGGTGCTGCCATGGGGAACTGCGCGGCTAGCGGGAATTCGGGGGCTCCGGGTTCTGTGCGGCCTGAGAATGGCGCGCCAAACGGTTCGGTTGAAGAAATTATCCTTTCCGCAAGCTACGCAGGTGAGAGGATGTGGGTGCCGGGGGAAGAGAGAATAATGTGCTGGTGGTAATGAAGAGGGGAAGGTTGTTGGGAGCGGGGAGGAGGGGTTCGCTGACCAGCGCCACTTCGCAGCGACGAAGAAATCGCTTTCTAACAGCTCTGCCCTTTATTCTTCAATGAACGCCGCGCAGACGGACAACCGAAGAACGGAAAGCGACCAACTGATATCAAGCTAAATATGGAAAACCTCAATCCAGTGCAAAAGAGGATCGTCATCGCCCTTCAGGCCACCAAGCAAAAGCCGCAGTTCGCCGACGTGAACTTCACGAAAATTCTCTTGAAGTTTTCCAAGATCCGGACTACTATCAACAACGTCAAGGAGATATTTTCCAATGTCGACGACGACAAGGATGGCTACATTGATGAGGCGCAGGTGAGAGAAAATAGAGGGTTGGCGAGACAGATGTCTGTCGGTGATGCAACTCTGTGACGGCAATCTAACGCGGGGTGTGTTTGCGCGCGCAGATTCAAATCTGTCTCCAAAAGCTCAAGTCTGATATTCAGCTCAGCGAGCTGCACGACTTCTTCGTAGTGTCGGCCGTCTCAAAGGCCGAGAAGGAAGAGGCGAACAAGCTCAACCAGAAAGAATTTCTCGTCGCCCTTTCTATTTGCTATGTGCTGAGGACGATCCCTGCCTTGAGTACTCCAGCCGGGAGAAGGTCCAGCATCGACGGAATGATACCGGATCTGTCCAAGCAAGGAAGCCAGACAACGCCCAAACAGCGACCCCGCAAGAACTCCGTGACCGGCCTCTTCTCCACCAACGACAAACTGAAAGAATCCTTCGACCTGATGGTCCACGCCTACCTCCTCTTCGACCGCGACGCAAAGGGCTACATCAACAAATCCGATCTCGGTAACGTCATGAAAGAAGACGGCGCTGGAGAAGGTCAGTTCTTCCTAGACGAAGAAAGGTGGAATGAAATGGACTGGAATCATGACGGGACTATCGAATTCAGCGAATTCATATACACTTTCAGCAGATGGGTTGACATCGACGAGGACTGATGAAAATGGCGGCGGACGCAGTGTATGTGTGTGGTGTTTGTGTGAGTCTGTGTGTGTGTGTGCGTATCTGTGTGTCTGGGCGGAATGATGATTAAAAATTAGAAGCCGTCAAGAGGATTTTTTTGTTGTTTCAAAACAGAAGCAAGTACTTTTTCTTTGGCTTTTGTTTACACGTAAATTACAACGTCGTCGATGTAGCTGTTGGGGTTTTTTTAAAGGGTTGGTCGTTCTCTCTTTTCTCTTACTGGATTAGTTGTTTAAGCGCAGGGTGCGAAGCTTGGAGAGGCGGAAGGTTCCTCCGCTCCACCCTTCTTGACGCCAGGGACGATGTACTTCTTCCTCTCCTCGGCCTCGGTGGCCTTCTGGATGGTGATCTTGGCGAGGGGCTTGTTTTCTGCAACGAGGCTCGAGGGCTTGGTCGCCTCGTCGAACTCCACGAGGCCTGAGGACGTAACAGGGACATTGAGGATGCCGGAGAGGGCGGTGGTGGAGGGGAGGTCGTAGGAGCCGTTGTAGAAGGGGACGGGGTAGACCATGCACGCGGGGGGGGCGTTCTTGCTGGTCTCGTCGCCGGAGTCCTTGGAAGCTACCGGGACGACAATCATCAGAGGATGACGGCCCGAGGAATCTGGGGCGGCGGCGGTGGGGTTGGGGTTGGAGGGGGCGCTCGTCGGCGTAGGCGTCTCCGGCTGGGCGGAGCTCGGAGACTGCGTCTTGGTCACATCGTCGCTCTCAGACACCTTGGCCCTCTTGTGCCTGAAGGAAGTGTCAAGGTCGTTCTTGAGCTTCTTGATGACATCGATAGAGCGGGTGATAAGTTCGGCCCTGTTGGTGGTCTGTTAGGTGGGAGAAGGTGGGGTGCGGGGGGTTAGATAAAATCGGGAATAGGGCAGGCAGGGGAGGCTCAGCTCACCTTCTTGGTGGCTTCGATGGGAGAAATCTCGTCGAGAAGAGCGGTGAGCTCGTTGAATTTGTCGTTGACATCTTGGCGACGCTGTTGGGGGAGATGGGGGGGGGGGGGGTAGGTTGGGAGTAGGAGTTAGGGTTAGAGTGGGTTAGAATAGGCGACAAAAGACCCACCCATGACGACGACAACTGGTAAATTCCCCGCCTCACCTTCTTCTCGCGGCACTTCTTCTTCTCCATCCTCTTGACGACCTTGTGCTGCTTCTCGTCGTAGGTTCCGACGTCTTCGTCATCGTCATCTTCTTGATAAGACGAGTTAACGGTGGTCCGGGGCTGCAGAGAGCGAGAGTGCAGAGGGTGGAGGGAAAAGGAGGGGTGAGAGGGAAGGTCCGATGGGTTTCGGGCTTTCTCTTTTGGAGGGGGCGTTTGGGAATGTGTAAATCGCGGATTGGCGGCAATTTTGAGGCGATTCCGCGTATCCGCAAGCAGATTCTAGCGTCGACCAAAGTGATGATGCGCAGATGGTTTGCTCTTTTGGTTGGATTTTCTCACCATTGACGACGACACAGAGTGCTGGATGCCTGCGCGCTGGGCCTGGGCGGGCCGGGGCAAGGATATGGGTGCCGGTTCAATGCCCTGAAGGTCAATCTCAGAGAGAAAGGCAAGAGAGGGCGAACCTTGGAGGAAACTCATATCACCATCGAATGACATCTTTGTTTTGGTGTGTTCTGGTGCGTTCTGGATGCTGTTGGGGCTTGATGTGTTGCTGAAGGTAGCCACACACGCAGTTAAGTGAGTGACTTTGCGTGAGGGCGGGAGTGAAGTGAAATCCTATTGGAAGGGAGCTTGCCCTATAAAAATAATGGCGTCAAAATAGAAGAAGATGGGGGTGAAAAAGAAATTAGAAATTAATAACATAAGAAATAAATCTGTCCGTGGTTGTATGAGCAACAACTTAATTTATAAATTTGCCTGAATGTAGTTGAATTCGTCAGCCTCCTCACTCGACTTCTTCTCCTTGTCATTGGCGTACAGGTACATGGACTCCAGGAGGAGGCGGCGCCCCTCCTCCTCCTCCGCCTCCTTCGCCTCCTTCGCCTCCTCCTCTTCCACCTCCTCTTCCACGGCTTCGAGGACCAGGTCGTTCAGGGCCTCCTCCTCGTCCTCTTCAGAGACAACGGTCGGAGGCTTCCAGTCAAGGATCGCCTTCATTCTATTGAACTCCTTCTTCCGCTGGTTGCGCGTCAGGGTGGCGTGGACGACTTTGTCGTCCAAAGCTTTCCACTTGGGCGCCGTCAGGCTGCAAAAATTGACGAAGATCCTCTTTCTCCCGTTCCCCCCCCCATCCCAGCTCATGTCAAGTTCATCCTTCGCAGCAATTGCCTCCTCGACCTTTGAGAATTCAACGTACGCCGTCAGACTCGGCGGCCTGCCCGCGACGCCTTCGGCCTTCGTAGCGCCGTTGTTGACGAGCTTGGGGTTCAGGGAGTGGACGGTCGTGCGGAGGATGGTGCCATAAGGGGAGAGCAGGCGCTGGACGTCGGATTCTATCGTCGACGTTGAGCGGAGGTTCTTCAGGCAGAGGACTGGAATGTTTTGGGGCAAAGGGGAGGGGGTCGAAGCGGGTCGGTAACATAGCATTGGTTAGAGGCAATTGTGCAACAACGAGGAGCAGCAATAGGTGTTTTCTCGATTGGATTGTTCTCACCTGACGATATATGCCTTCTACATGTGGAACCGGACGTCAAATTCAACAACGGGTTGGGCGGAAGTCTCCCTGTGCAGGTGACCGCGAGCCTCGCGCGAGTCAGCATGCTCGTTTGACGTCTGTGCAAGTGGAGGACTGGAGGACACACAGCAGAGTGGTGCTTGGCGCTCAGGTCAGTGTTTTAGAAATGGGAGTGTTGGTCGTTTCGAAGACAGTTAAATCGTATAACCGTGATGTTGCGGGAAACACCTGAAGGGCTCAGAATCTTAGAGGGGGCGAGAATCACTAATTCAGTTTTTGGAAAATATGCCTGGAATATAACACTCCCTGATTTCTGAGCTTGAACGTACACTTTTTCTATTAGGGTTAAAATACCTGCCCTCTAATCTCACTCGCAAATATCGTCCAGCCTCACCCCCGACGATTTACCCGATAGCCAGCTCACTCCAACCCTCTCAAATCAAATCCCACCCCTCCTCTTCAGTTTCCGAAGATGCTGACGCAGGATCTGATCAAGCATGTCACCGGCGAATACGACCTAGAGGTCGTGCAGCTCCTCGCCCTGACGGCCCTCGAGATCCCCTCGATTATGAATCTCGACATGTGCATCAACCTGAAGGAGGTAAGGCTCAAAGCGGCCTTGTCAATGTAGCTTTGTCCAAGTCAGAAAACAATCTAACGTCCGCCGTCTTCAGCTGAATCTCTCCTCGAATTCCCTGAAAACCATTGGCGCCGGCCTCTCCACTCTCACAAAGTTATCCCGTCTCGACCTGTCCAACAACCTCATAAGTTCCCTCTCCCCTGCCGACTTTGAACCTCTCGGAAAATCCCTCACCTTCCTCGCCCTCGAAGGCAACGACATAACCGATGTGGACGACCTGTACTCCTTCACGTCTCTCGTCAACTTGAAGACGATTTACATGAAGAGGGATGAGCTTACGAACCCTTGCTGTGGTCATCCTAGTTATTTCGTCAAGATTGTGAAGGCATTTGAGGATAATGTGGAGGGGTTGACTATTTTAGATGGGGAGAGTTTCCAATTGAAAGGAGGTGAGCGAATGTGGGGGAGCGGGGGAGAAATGCAAACAACATACACGCATGTAATACATGTAATAAATGAACAAGAATACTAACACGCACCCTTCAGCTGTGGGAGATGTGAGCGGCTCCGACGGAATGTTGAAGCCGGACGAGGAATACAATAAGCCGTTGCCCGTGGAGAAGTGGCTGGACAACGTCGATATTGAGAATGTGGCGCCATTGGCTGAGTCGTTCGAAGTCAAGGACGCGGAGGAACAATTGCAAGAGGAACTGACGGAGGTCAACATCAAACTGAAGAGGGCGAGGGCGAGCATGAAAGTCGCCAACAACGAAATCGAAAGGCTAAAGTCCTTGTAATTTTTACCTACAAAGCATGATGTCTAATTATATTTTTATTATATTTTGAATGTGCTCTCCCAAGGTACCGGTAGGGTCAATCCACCTCATCAATGAATCCCACTCCATAAGATTTAAGAACGCTTTCCGATTCTCCTCGAACTCATCGAAAGTTAGAGTCTCGGCGGCCCCCCTCGAGGGAACTAGTAGACGTTCAATCGACCTCGGCCTATTCATGACGACGGCGCATCCCTCGTCAAAGTGACCTGTCGCTACATCAACATCCCTGCGGGATCCTAATGAGATAACTGCCTTAAAGACGTCACCGTTCCACGCCATTTGATGCTGGTGCTTGGATCCCCAATCCGGAACGTCCGGAGACGCAGCCGCCGACGTGCGAGGGTTCGAATCGTGCACGATCACGACGCCCGAAGGGCTCAGAGATAGGAGGGCGGAGTCTGAAAGGAATAATGTGAGGAAACATGAAGAGTCGAATAATCAGGTTTGAGGCGATCATCTCAGATCATCTCTTCATCGAAAAAAGAAACTCACCTATGTCGTTCAGGGCGGTTGACCACTGGTGCAGACCGTCGACGAACACAACGTCCCACGTCTTCTCATTGATCCTGAAGAATTCCTCCGACATCATTTTATGCGTCGACTCGCTCTTCGGATCAGGGTCCACACAATAAGCAGTCTCAACGAAATCCTCCTCAGATATCGGAACGAAATTATCACCACCCGCGCAACCTATTTCGAGGTAATTTATCTTCCTACCCTCCGAGTGTGAAATCCACGATGAGAGTGACTTTATAAGGTCAGTTCTCGTACGGCCTACGCTGCCAGTGCCGTCGAGGGCGGCTGCAGGGAGACGGGTTATCACGGCGTCACGTAGGTCCCGCATTGTGGAGGGGTCGAGGTTGTGGGTGGTGCCGTAGTCTAGGACGTTTTGATGCCAGTTTTCTGCGGTTGTGAGGAGGGGTGGGAGGACATCGCCTTCGATGTCGATCTGGACAAGGTGAGATTTCCAGAGGGAATTTTTGCCGACTTCGCTTGTTTGAAGGGAGAGGTGGGGCTGGGCTAGAAGGAAGAGAAGGAGGAGGATGGGAAATGCTGGGGGGGGACTTATGATTTCGCTGAGCGCGAGCGACATTGGACTTGGGAGGGAGGGGATGGGTTGGGGAAGGTAGGGGGATGGGCTGCGTGGGGGAAGAAGTGGGCAATGTCTTCGTTACGGCGATCAAAAAAAATGTTGGTGTGGGCTATTTTCAAAGGGGGGGGAAGATTATTAGGCGGAGATTCTGTTCGCAGTTGAAGCCCTTGTTGTCTGTGCGGCTTCTGTACTTTGGATTTTTTGCTGAAAAACCAGATCGATCACCTTTTCCTTGTTTTTTCGCCCGCGTGCGCTTGGTTCTCCAATTCTCGGAAGATCGACTTCAATCCCCAAGCTACTGTAGGTGGCGGAGCTAGCGAACTCTCTTACCAAAGCCTTAGCTTGAGATCAATTTTGCCGATCGTTGCACCTGCACCTTTGTTTTCATTGCTAGAAAAGACGTGCCTTTCTAATTATGTCCAACTTTACTAGTGACGTGATTGAAGGGATTGAGGGGCTTGAGTTAGATGTTGATTCGAACGTTCTTCCCGTCAATTCGGATACACCAGATCTGGTCCCACACGTCCAGGACCAGTTTATGCACACCGATGACTTCAAGAGGCTACTTTTTGAGTTCGCCCCGGGTAATTTGTTGATGAAGATGCAGCTGTTGTGTAAGGACTGGCGGCGTGTTGCTGACACGTTTATTGATGGGGAGGTTGAGAGCGGCGAAATGATTGTTATCGGAGGGAATGATTTAAGTTATGATGCTATAATTTATGAGGCTATCGCTCTTGAGGAGAGGCGCACGCTCGTAACGCAGGTCGTCTTCCTTCTAAATGTTACGAAGGTCGGAGAGCGATCCTGCGAATGGGCCGTCAATCTCGTCGTTGTAGAGATCCCCGAGGGCGTTGAGAGCATTGGTGATTATGCCTTCGCTGACTGCTGCAATTTGACTACCGTATCTTTTCCGACGACGTTGACATCAATTAGTATAGGCGTCTTCCAAGAATGCTCCAGTCTAGATAACGTCGATCTTTTCCACGCACAACTTCAAGAAATAGGCGCCGAAGCCTTCTTTCGTTGCTCAGAACTAAAGTCGATGGCCCTCCCCGACTCGCTTCAAACGCTTGGTGATCATGTCTTCGAGGAATGCTACAGTCTAGAAAGCGTCGATCTCCTCCACACAAACCTTCGCGAAATAGGCGACAGTGCCTTCAGGGGTTGCCCCGAACTAAAGTCTCTGACCATCCCCGACTCTCTCCAAACGCTCGGTATAAATATCTTCCTCGATTGCATGAAGCTTGTCCCCTTCCACCTAGACGAAGAAGAAACCAAATTAGTAATATCCCACCTCCGATCACAACAATCCCACCAAACGTCAAATGATCAGAAGACAACATCCATCCATGCACACTGAGAAGAGCATATAGTCGTGAGGAACGTTCAGTCCTTGAGTGGAACAGAGTACTATTGAAGACAGAACCAATAGAACCAATAACAAGGCACGTTCATGTCAGAGTGCCAGGAATAATGACAATCTTATCAAACAATAATCTCCCTAATCTCATCTCCCAAATAAAAAGTCTCTCTACTCTTTCTTATAAAAAACCCAAAAATAAACCTTATTATTCCTCTCTCCCTCTCCTACTCCACTCTCCTCTCCCCCCACACCCTCCACACCTCCCTCCTCTCAAACAACAATAACAACTCCTACACCCACACACATTAACATACTCATTATAAATAAACGTACGTCCACAATGTACACATCCTCGGGTATTTGATGTTGTAGGGACGAAGATTTTAGTGAATTGACTTTTCAAATATTTTGAAATTGAGGTTAGATTGTAGGAGGAGGAGAGAGGGGAGAGGATTGTTAGTAGGTTTAGTAGTGAATCGAAGATTATTCTTTTATGGACGTAACTTTCTTGGTTTATTTTTGGAGTATATTGTTGGGTTATTTTTAGGTTTAAGAGGGTGGGTGTTATGTGGGGGGAAGGGGTTTGAGAGGTTAAGAAGAGGAGGAGGGAGAGGGAGGAGAGGTAGGGGAGGGTTTTGGAGAGGGAGAGGAGGAATTTTAGGGTTTTGTGACGACGGAGAGTGCGGAGGGAGAGGGGGGAGGGGGAGGAGGAGGAAGTGGGGGGGGGAGGAGGGAGGGAGGTTAGGAGGAGGGAGAGGAGGTAAGGGCCGAGGATCCAGGATAGGACTAGGGCGACTTTTTTTGGTGGGGTGAGGTTGGTGAATTTGAGGTTCTTTATTTTCATTCCTGGAGTGCGGGACGTCCATAATATTGGTAGAGTTGTTAGGCAGTTAAGGAGGAGGGATTTGGAGTTGGGAGGGAGATTGAAAGGGAGTTCAGGAACTGAGGAGGGTAACAGATTTGGAAGAAGAGGGAGGAGGGAGGTGTCAAGGAGGACAGAATCGAGAATTGAGGATATACAGGGTGATGTGACATCCATATCGTTGCTTGGGGCAGTAATACTGGCGGTAATACTGCTAATAATACTGCTAATAATACTGCACAGTGTGATGATGCAGAAGTTCGGAAGGTATCGATGAATGAAGAATAAATGATGTAAAACGGGCTAAATAGTGCTGAATAGTGACGATTTAATGTAGCCGACCGACCGATCAGGCTTGCGACGCCGTCTACAGCTACGGGTCGTTATGTGGAACTGCTGACGAGAGAGTAGAGTACTCTAATGCTTTTTAGAGAGGGAGAGGGAAAAGCAAAATCCCAAAAAAATCACAAAAGAGCACTAAAAGTCAATAAAAGGCAATAAAAGGCAATAAAAGGTTAGTTACGTTACATTTATGAACATCTTATTATTTCCATTCTTTATTCTCAAGATATATACTAATATGATCTGCATGTCGTAACGTAATAGTTGAGAAATATGCAACATTATAAACGTTTGCCTCCGCTGATCACCGCTGATCACTTTGAGAAACATTATATATACTATTCATTAAACTGTACAGTAAACTATACATCGATATGAACACTCATACAAATCTCGAGACGTATTGGCGTGTTTTTGCTGCCCTTGCACGACGCTGGGGAGCTGCCGCGCAGCCGCAGCTGGCACATGTCCGTCAAAGTCCATGAGCTGTGAACCACATCCAATCCACTGTCGCTAAGACCTGTGTCGCGCAAAATGTGTCACAAGCACTCCATGTACTGCGCAGAACCAATAAAAGCCCTTATCGCCATCGACGACATTCTCTAACCTTTCCCTCTCCCCTCCCTACCAACCTCCCCCCGAACTCCCCCCAACCTAGCCCAGATACCCCCCACACCTCGACAGCAGCAGCCCCAACACACACACACAAACTCAAAACCAACCACCAGATACCCCCCATTCCTCCCTCCACACAAACATGGAAAAGTCCGTCCAAACCTCCCTCCTAAAGCTCCTAACCCAAATCTCTTCCCGTTCCGACGCCTCTCCCTTCCTCCACCCCGTCGACTGGAAAGCCCTCGGCCTCTACGACTACCCCACAATAATAAAAAACCCCATGGACCTAACAACCGTCCTAAAAAAGCTAAAGTCAAACCAATACTCCTCCCGCTCCTCCGTTGAGTCCGACGTCCGTCTAATCTGGAAAAACTGCATGAGCTACAACGCTGACGGTTCCGATTTCTACCTCCTAGCCTCCGAATTCTCCAAGCGTTTCGAGGAGAAAATATCTAAACTATCAAAAGAGCCTGCGGTTAGATCTCAGGTTAACCCTACGAATGATACGTTGCCTACTGCTGAGCAGAAACAGAGTTTCGCGAGGAACCTTTTCAGGATTGGGAAGGAAGAACTAGGGAGGGTCGTTACTGTCTTGGACGATAAAAGTCCGGAAGCTCTTACTAAGAACGTGGCGGAGGATGAGGTTGAGGTTAATGTTGATAGGATATTGGGGAGGGTTTTTTGGGAGTTGGAGGAGTATGTTGCGGGAGTGCTTGGGAAGAACGAGAAGAAAAAGTAATGGGGGGGAGAAAGGAGGGGGCGGGGGGAAGAGAATAAGACGTTTTTTAGGCGAATCTTTTCGGGCTTTTTTTTCCTTTTTTTTGAGGAACATAAGCATTCTTAGGAGACGAAGCTTGACCTTGTCAAGAACAATGATTATTCTCATCTTCAAGAAGAAATATACGATTTTTTGAAGCTAAAAGAAGCAAGCGGCGACAATGTTTAGATCAAACACCGTAGAGTCCTTCCCGAACCCCTCCCCGTTCCACTCCCCTCTCCTCAGATCTTCTTTTCCAGGGCAAATTTGCCCAGGAGAGAGTTGTTAAGAAGTTGGAATATTTTCAAGGAATTCTACCTCCACCGACCGCGATAACCCAAAAAGAACACCCCCCCCCCCCCCAATCATTATCTATCACCCGCTCAAATCAACAAAATCCATAAATACGTAACGGGAACCTCCCCACCTTCCCAAAGTCTTCCCTCGTCTTAAACCCAGAATATACAACACCCCTCCTCCCCCCCCTCCCCACCCCCCCACTCTCCACCATGCAAGACAAAACCGACATCTCCTTCCGCGACATGCTCATCCCGGGCAACGCCTCCGCCTCCTCCCTCGTCGAACAGATGGACCGCAAGGAGAACCTCTTCTCCCAGATCGGAGACTACATCTCCAAGGTCCAAGCCGAGACAGGCAACAACGCGCAGCACGTTAAAAAGAAACTCCTCGAACTAGAGGACGTCCGCGAGGAACTCTCCTTAAAAGACTCTAAGCTCAACGAGCTCTCCCGCCGTATGAATCAAACCGAAGCTGACCTCGCCCAAACCCGTTCCTACAATGAGTCTCTCGTCTCCGACATCGAAAAGTTAAACGCCGTAGTAGTAGCCGAAAAGAACTTAACCCAACGCCAAACAATCGAGCTCTCCCGCTGGCAGGATACCGTCGAAGCCTTACGTCACGACAACACCCGTTTAGAAGGTTCAGTCTCTAAAGCCGATTTACTTCAGCACGCGAACGTAGAATTAAACGAGGAGCTAAACAGAGTCAGATCGCAAATAGACGACGAAAGGGTCGAACTACGTAAAACAGTTAACTCGCTTAGTTCCCAGCTTGAAGCTTCTGTGAAGAAAGAAAGTGAGACGTCATCCCACTTTTGGAATTTGACAGAAGACGCCAAGAACCTCCGTTCGAACCTCGAACGTATAACCTCAGAACGCGACGTGACCTCAGAGAAGCTCGACGAAGTAACTCGAGCCCACCGTAGTCTTAAGGAGATGAGTGAAGCTAGAGAGGATAGTTTAAAGGCGGACCTTGAAAGGGTTAAAGGTAGTATTGATCAAGCTCTTATGCAGGCTAGTAATCAGAAGGAGATACAGATGAGGAACGAGTTCAAGGATATGCTAGAAAGGATGGGGGGACTGCAGGAGCAGGCTGAGATGCATAGAGGTGAACTTGAAGGTTTGGAGAAGGAGAGAGACGGGTATAGGAAGAAGCTGGGGGAGCAGAAGGGTGAGACTGAGAAGGTGATGAATCTTCTTAGGGAGGAGAGGAAGAAGAGTGACTCGGCGGCACTGGAGATCGCTACGTTACAGCAGAATATGAACAGCATGGAGTCGCAGAATAAGAAGGCGGCGGGGGCGATAGGGCAGGGGCAGGACGAGATCGCGAGGCTGCAGGATGAGGTGGGGAAGCTCAAGGCTGACCTGCAGATCGCGAAGAACCAGAGGGAGGAGGACGCGCAGCTCGTCGCTGTCGCTATGAGCGAGAGGGACGGGATACTTAACAGGTACAAGAGCGACACGGAGCAGCACAGGCTGACAGTCGAGAGCCTCAGAAAGTCCGAGCAGAACGCGGCCGGGAACGTTCAGCATATGGCGGCGGAGCTGGAGAACATGAAGGCTCAGAACGAGGGCCTTCAGAAGCAAGTGATGAGCGGGTCCCACCACACTAACGCCGAGCTACAGAACTACAAGGCCGTATGCGATCAGCTCCAGAAGGAGCTCGAGGTCCGCCTCGAGCAGCTCGCCCAAGAGACCGAGAGGGCGGACGAGAACGCAAGGGAGGCGAGCGCCATCAGGAACGAGGTCAAGGCCAAGGCGGAGGAGCTTCAGGAGAGGGAGAAGTCATGGTCCCGAAGCTACACGAAGGAGAAGGAGAGGCTGCAGAGCGAGTACGCTACGATCAAGATGAGGTGCACGAACCTGGAGCAGGAGAAGGCTGACCTCCTCAAGGAGGGGGAGGAGCTGAACAAGGAGACGAAGGAGTCGAGGAAGGAGAAGGAGGACGCGCTGGACAAGGTCAGGGAGCTGGAGAAGGAGAAGGGGGAGCTGGACAGGCTCGTAGTGAAGACGAAGGGGGAGAAAATAGAACTGCTCGAGGAGCTCAAGGCCGTCAATAGGAGGGAAGAGGAGGTGAGGCGCTGAGAAACCACGCGGGGGTTGATAAATTGATTTTGGTCTCCGCTAACTAACTAACCCTCTGCTTCTTCAGACTCAGAACAACGTCGCGAGGAGGGAGCAGGACCTCCTGCAGGAGCTCGACGACGTGAAGCACGAGCTGAAGAACACCAAGAAAGTAGCGACGGGGCAGGTCATGGAGTTCCAGGGTCAGACCGAAGCGCTCATGAAGCAGATGATGAAGATTCAAGGTGAACTGGCCGGCACGGCCGCCAACTTAGCGGAGAAGACTCGCAACCTGGAGGACCAGGAGATTCAAAACGCCGAGCTCAAGGGCCGCATCGAGGAGATCCAGGCCGGCTACATGAACGAGTTGGCCGAGAAGCGGCGGGAGATCGAGAGGTTCAAGGGCTCGGCGCTTATGGCGGCGCAGGAGGCGAGGAAGAAGGGGGAGGAGCTAGACGCGAGCAAGATTGAGCTGGCGCGCGTCGGCGGGGACAGCCGCAGCTTGAGGGATGGGAAGAGGGACGCCGAGAGCCGGGCGAGAGAAGCTGAAAGGCAGCTCCGGCACCTGGAGGAGGACCTTGCCAAGGCGCAAGATGACGTCAACAGGTTCCGGGGGAAGGCGGTGGAGCTGGAGGACGAACTCGGAAAGTTGCAGCTGAACCTAAGAGAGGTGCAGATCCTGAATGTCGATCTGAAGGAGAAGGGGACCAAGGAGATGGGAACGCTCAAGAATGAGCTCGAGAAGCTCAACGACATAGTCAGAAGCCAGGAGGAGGCGCTCGAGGGAAGTCGGAGGCTCGTGGCCGAGGGCCAGACCAAATTTGGCCAGCTGCAGGCCACGAGTAATGCTACCATCAACGGCCTCATGGCGGAGCTCAAGGCGACGGAGGAGGCACTAGTGCGCGAGCGAGAGAGGATGAGCCACGACACAGAGGTCCTCAGGAGCCAGGTAGTCGAGACCGAAAGGGACATGGACAGCAACATCAGCAAGTACAAGACTACGATCACGGCGCTCAGGGAGGAGTCGGACCGGTACAGGAGGGCCGCGTACACCCTTGAGGCGGAGACGAACAAGCTCAAGGTGCAGCTGGAGGGCAAGAAGAGGGAGGTGGATCGCCTCGCCGCCGAGATGGAAGTCGCAAAAGACGCCAACAGGGACAGCGAGAGGAGGTGAGGCGGTTCGTTGCAATCCTGGTCAGCGGTCAAAGATGGCGGTGGAGGTCGAACGTTCTAACCATTGTCGCTTCGCTCTTCGTAGACTCGCCATGCAGAAGGACAGCGTCCGGGCCGCTGAGAGGGAGCTAGAGCGCATCAGGGACACGATGAGGGACTACGAGAGCAACAAGTCTGCCAACGATGAGCAGCTTGGGGCCGCCAATATCGCCCTCAAGAGCACCGTCGTGAGCAAGGATGAGACCATCAGAAAGCTTGAGCGCAGGCTTCAGTGGGAGTCGGAGGAGAATGCAACCAAGGTCAGCTTGCTCAACAAAGAGAAGGAAGGTTTGCTACAGGAGCTCGGTTTGCAAACCGGCGACGGCGGCAGCCCCGCTCGGGGCGGCGGGAGGGACTCCAAGAAGAACAGCTCCGATAGGGGCAACAATAGCAACAGCACTAGTCCCAAACACATCACCCAGGCCACGGCGAACCACGCGAAGAAGAAGGAGCAGATGGAACGCCGAGCGTCAATGAAGCAAAAGAAGGAGAAGGCGGCCGTGCCCAACTGGAGTGGCTTGCAAGATGACCTCGCCGAGGAGGCCAACTGGCCGCCAGGGGGAGGGGGGGGAGGGGGGGGCGGCAAGCCCTTCACAGACAGCGGTGGGAGGCTCCCCGAACCTAGCGACGAAAGCATCGACAGCGAGGCTAGCAGGTGGGAGACCGCCAACCCAGTGAGCACGACAGGGAACTTTTACAAGGAGGAGGAGGGATCGGCGGGAAGTGTCATCAATAGGGCGGCGGACTTCCTCGCCAAGAGGCGCCAGAAGGAGGCCACCAAGGTCGCCACCCAAGCCCACGAAAACGACCAGCGCCACGCCAACACCGGTAACTTAGGAGGCGCCGCCGACACGATAGGAGAGGACGACGAGTATGTCATGGACAGGGCGGGGGGCGGGGCGAGTATGAACATGCTCATGAGTCAGAGCACCCCGAGCATGGCCCAGTATGACGACGGCTACACAGAGACCAAGGAGGGAAGGGGGAGAGACACATTAAGGCGTGCGCAACAGCTCGCAAGCCTTAACAAGACCAAGTTTCCTCCGTTGTAAGTTAATAGAATATGAAAACCATGTGTATTAATGTAATCTAAAAACCCAAGCATTATATTGTTTACTAAGCCGAGGGTTGGAGGGGCAAGCTGGAGACTAAACCTATTTTGCGCCTCTCCAGTAATAACTAGCTGTCAATTTGGTTAGGTGAAAGACGATTTTAACCCTCGAAAGGTGCCAAGTAGAAACAACAACAAATTCGACGTGACACACAAGCGAATTTGGTCACGACAACAAGCACGAGTCTTTATCTTTGGGTCAGCTTATATTTAGGATTCCATTATTACGTTTATCCAACTCAAGTGCTTTCTTTTTTCCCCTCTTTCCCTTTCCTCAAAGATGAGTAGGTCTCTCTCCTCTTTTACCGGTATCACCTGCCCGAGAGAGGGAGCCACAAAATCAAATACAAGAAAGAACCCACAAGTGCCCGCGAGAACTTCGGTTTATATTTCTTCCTGCATCATGCATTCAACAACGTAAGTTCGTGACCCGGCTTCGGCTGAAATCGTCGGAATGGCCTGCCTTTTTTGTTCCCTCCCGTTCACTGTCTCTCGAATCAAAAGCCGTCGAATCACAGCATTCTTACAACCCTTCTCGCCGTTATAAATCCCCCCCTCCCCTCCCCTCGTGCAGGATTATGTTGACTATAATTGCAGCTGTGACCCTCCTGGCGATCTTCGCCACGGGGTCACTCACAGTGCCTGAAGCACCTGCTTCGGCCTCCCTCACCGTCCTTTCAGGCTCTGGGATAGAGATGTCCTTCACCTCCCCCCCTTCGGACGGGGGATCGGCCGTTTCGGCCTACACGGTAGAGTGGGATAGCGACGACGGTATCCCCGAGGTGCAGGTCGTCACATCCTCTGTCTACCTGGGACCCAATGAGATCCAGACCATCTCCACGACGGCTACTGACGTGAATGAGATCCAGTCCATCGAGACCCGCGCCACCATGGTGCGCGAGATCCAGACCGTTACGGTTAGTCCCCGTACTGGCGCGACCAGTATGGATGCTAGCCATACGTTCTCTCTCAGTCTCGAGACGGTCGGCTCTCTCCAGTACTCTGGCGAGATCTCCTCCACAGCCGCTGCCTCTGGCAGCCGCAGTGGGGTTCAGGAGATCATGGACTTCATGTCCAACGTCGATTCCGGTACTAGCGTCACCCGCTCTGGCCCCAACGCCGACGGAGGTTACACCTGGTCTATCCAGTTCGCCGAGTCCATGGGCAATGTCCCCGAGCTCACCGTTTACTCCTCTGATGTTCCCATCGTGATCGCTACCCACACTGAGGGTAACGTCTTGGGTGGAAGCTTCAGGGTCACGTTCGACGGAGAGACTACTGGCGACATCCCCTACGACGCTTCGGAGTCTGTCTTCCAGAGCAGTTTGCAGGATCTCTCCAATGTTGGCCTCGTTGATGTTACGAGGGTGGCTGGAACTCAGGTTCACCAGAATGGCTACAAGTGGCAATTCACCTTCGTTTCCGACGATAATGCTGGAAATGTCCCTGAGATCACCGCCAACCTTGCGGGACTTACACAGTCGAACCCTAGTGGGACCATCACTCTGGTACCTGACACTGTCACTGAAGGCAATGACTTGACGGGAACCTTCGACCTCACCTACACTCGAGGCGCATGGAACCCCACCGTCGCTGGCGTCAATGCCGGTGCTGCTACTATCGCTGGCATCAGTGTTGACTCGACTGCGGCTGAGATGAAAGCGAAACTTGAGGACGGGACCATTATCCCGGCCGACACGCTTTCCGTCTCCCGCTCTGCCCGTGACTTTGAGGGTGGATACACGTGGACTGTTACATTTTTAGAGGTGAGCCTTCCCCCCTCGCCCCCCCCTCGTCACACACGCACACACACCTCTAACCTCCACCTTCCGCTCAACCACAGGATTACCTTGAGACCCACCGTGGAGACGTGCCTGAGTTCGTTAAGGTCGGCGGAAGCCTGCCCACTGGAACCGGCGCTGATGTTACCGTTGTCGAAACTCGCAAGGGAACAACGAAAGAAGTCGTGGAACTCGTAGTGAGTGCTAATGGTGATGGAACGGATGTGGATGCCACATCTGATTTCACCATCACGTTTGACTCTGATACCACCAATGACATCAAATTGCTGCCTTCAGCAACGGGATGCGACGGTGATCTCCGTGAGATTCAGACAATCACTACGACGACTGCTGACACCACTTCCACTGGAGGTGATGCCACAGTTTCTCCGCTGACTACCTTCACTCTTTCCTACGCTGGTGAGACGACGGAAGCTATCTATGCGCATGACCAGGGGACAGGCGGATGCACGGTCCAGGAAACGGCTATCACGGTTGCCCTCGAAAAACTCAACATATTCCACGATGTCACTGTATCCGCTTCTCAGTCCGGGGCGCAGGCTACCAACCACGAGTGTTCTTGGGCGATCACCTTCGATACTATTGCAGGAGATATGTCTTTGCTTCAAATCACGGCCACTCACGGAACCACTACTTCAGGGCCCTCGTCCCCCGCCGTTACTGTCGCTGACGACACCATTACTATCGCTGAGACTCAGGCTGGAACCATCGACCAGCTCAAAACGGAGCTCGAGGCCCTTTCAAAAGTAGGAACCGTCACTGTTACTTCAGACTCGACTAACTTCGCCACAGATAAAGAATGTACCTGGAGGATTACCTTCGACAACAACGCAGGATCTGGCCTCCCTACCGTGACTGTTAGCGCGGGAAGCACCGGGTTCGTTGGAGGAGGATCGGAGGGTGTTGCTGTTACTGGAGGAGCTGGAGCTGACACGGGAAATACGATCCCCCGCTTAGGCACTTCAACTGTTCTTGGGGGTCAATTCACTCTCGAGTTCGAGGGACAGAGGACGGGCTACCTTTCCTCCTCTGCCACTAAGGACGAGGTCGAAGCAGCTCTCGATGGCCTTTCGACTGTTGGTGACGTTGACGTTAGCCGTACTGGTCCCGATGCGAACGGTGGTTACTCTTGGTCTGTCACATTCCTTACTAACCTCGGAAATGTGTCCCCTCTCTTAGCAGATGATTTGGACATGACTGGAACCGCCGCATCCGTTCAAGTGACCGAGTTCGCCGCAGGAGTCTCTCCTCCGTTCAACAGCGACGAATACGAGTCGACCACCGTTACGGACCTTTCTGATCTCTCGACCATAGCGTCTTCTCTGAAGGAGGGAGTAAAGTATTTCTTCCGTGTTGCAGCCATGAACGCCATGGGAACCGGACCTTCGACGATGGCTAACCCTCCATTCACGAAGCCCCTTCCCCAGCCGCCCAGCGCCCCCACAGATTTGGCGCTTTCCGTTACCGACGGTACCTCTCTCGCCGTCTCCGTCAACGAGCCCTCCCTCAACGGAGGCAACACTGTTGATTCATTCAAGGTCGAGGTTTCTGACGCTCAAATCAAGGATGAGATCCAGCAGATTGCTCTTACGTGCTCTCCCACCACAGCGATTCAGGAGGTGACAACCTCTGCCTCCTCGACCGACTCTGAGGTGCAATACATTCTCCTCGAGTCCACCACAGCTACAGGCACCACCCCGGTCGCCGAGATTCAGACTGTCGAATGTGACGCTGAATCCGGTTACTTCACCCTCACCTTCAATGGCGAGACTGCGTCAATTTCTGCGACCGCTACTGAGGCGCAGATTGAATCTGCCCTAGAGGACCTCACCGGGATTGCTGATGTCACCGTCACATTCTCCACCTCTCCCGCCACCACCCAGGCTTGCCACCCCTACGGCTTTGATAGTGGAACTCCCGCTTCCGCGGCTTCCTTCACCGTCACTTTCACCAGTGTTGCTGATTTCCTCGGCGACGTTCCTGAAATGACTGCCGAGACCAATGGCCTCGTTGGAGCCCGCGTCGTCGAGGTTTCGACTACCACCCCAGGAGTCAACGAGCTCGCTGGAGACATTGTCCTCTCTTTCCGCGGTGCCAAGACTGCCCCCATCACAATTTCTTCCGCCACCGCTGCTAACACCGTGCAGGCTGCTATTCAGACTGCGCTTCGCAACCTTGACACTATTGGTGCCACCGCTGTTACGGTCGGAGCTGCCGCAACCGGAACCGTTGACAGGGCCTGGCCCGTCACTTTCTCCGGTGCCGGAGTTGCTGGAGACGTCCAAGCCATCACTTTTGACGCGGCTGACCAGACCTTTAAGGGAGACGGTGCTAAGCTCTCAATCATTGCTGACGGCGCGACTAAGACCCTAGACGACACTACTACCGTTCTCACCTCGGTTCAGGGAGATGACATCATCGGTTCCTTCACCCTTTCGCTTGGCGGCCACACAACTGACGCCATTCCTTATAACGCAGAGCAGTCTACAATGCAGACTCGTGTCGAGACGCTCCCCAACGTGGGCACTGTTGACGTCAGTCGCACTGCTGCTGATGACAACCTTGGCTACACTTGGTCCATCACATTTAGTTCTAACCCCGGTTATTTCCCGGTTAATTCACGCAACGTCCCTAACTTTGTCAAGGACGCTACCCTTCTCTCCACCACAGGAGCCGCCATTAACTCTGGCAGCTCTGCGGCCGCTGACGTCGCCATAAACGCTTTCGCAACTGGAAGTGAACCCCTCTCAGGAACCTTCAAGCTCTCTTTCACAGGAAACGGCCAGACTCTGCAGACGGCTGACATTCAGAACTTCGCCTCCGAGGACGATGTTAAGGCCGCGCTCGAAGCGCTTGCCAATGTTGGCCGCGTCACCGTTTCCAAGGTTACCTCTGCCACCGGCTACACATGGCTCGTGACCTTCAACGGCTGCAAGTACAACACCGGCACTAGCTCAGATGTTTGTAACATCGGAGACCTTGACGTCTTGGTGGATGCCGAGACTTTGGCAGGATGCGGAAAAACTAGCAACTGGATTGCGATTACGACTCCCCAGGACGGCACTGACACCTCCTCTGGCTACAGCACTGACTACATCACAGACTTGACCCAGGGCTACCCTGTTTCTTATCCCATCACTTCGCTTACCACAGGAACTGAGTACTTCGTCCGTGTATCCGCTCGCAACGCCGAATCTTATGGAACGCGCCAGCTGACCTCCCCCTCGTCTGCGAAGCCTATGCACAACCCTCCCGGTGCCCCTCTTCCTGTCGTCCTCGATTCTTCCGCTGCCAACCAGATCACCGTATCTTGGGAGGCGCCTACCGTTAACGGCGGAGCTACCGTCACCGGCTACGAATTGTGGATTGACGAGTGGAACGGAGGCTCTTCTTCGATGATTTATGACGGCACGGCTGACGCTTCCACGTCCTCTTACACTGTCAACACTGGAGATATCGGACCCCTCAACCAAGTCGTTGAGTCCAACCGCCAGTACCGGTTCACTGTCCGTGCTCTCAATGAATGCGACTCTGTGTCGAACCCTGGGCTTGTTTGCTACGGAGAGTTCTCCCCTGTCTCTATCTTCACCGTCCGCGCGCCCCGTGCGCCGCTGCCTCCTGCTGCTCCCGTTCGTGATTCCACCACCGCTCTCGACACAAACGCAGGCGACGTTGATATTGTCGTCTGTTGGGAGCGCCCTATCGACAACGGAGGTTCTGCCATCACTGCCTACACTCTGACCTACACGCGCACCAACGCCGGTGGCACTGCGCTTGAGACTCAATCTGTAACTGAAGCTCTCTCCGGCTTGACCAACTTCGTCGCCTACGGAAAGAAGTACTGCTACACTCTCGAGGATCAGAACGAGGGAGAGACCTACATGTTCAAGGTCGCCGCCAAGAACAGCCCCTCTGGCACTACTCTCACGTCCGGCAACTCCCCTACCCTCACTGTTGTCGGTGGAGAAATTGTTGGATACGACCGCGCTAACACTGTCCCTGCTGACTGGCACGGATCCAACTACAAGCCCACGTATGATGAAATCGAGGAAACTGCGATCACCATTTCATGGAACGCCCCCGCCTCCACGGCCAACGGTGGCTCTCCCGTCACTGGATACAAGGTCTACGCGTACCCTTCGGTCGCCATGAACACTGTCGCCGACCCCAACCCTGTGAAGCAGGAAGTTCAAACCATCACGATTGGAGGAACTTCCCTTTCCGGTACCTTCACCGTCTTTTATGCTGGTGCGGCGACCGACCCTATTGCATACAACGCCAACGCCGCTACCATGACTCGTGCCCTTGAGAACCTTGACACTATTGGCAAGGTCACCGTGGACACTAGCGTAGCCAACAACTGGGAGGTGACTTTTGAGACTGAGGCAGGAAACTTGCCCTTGATGACTGTCACTACTGGAAAGCTTGGAGGCACCAGCGTCACCCTAGACGTTGCTGAGACGGTTCAGGGAACTGCTGCAAGCCTCGTCTACGACGGAACTGATCACCCCAATGTCCTGTCCTTCTCCGCCACCGGTCTCACTCCTGATGCCAACTATGCCTTCAAGGTTGCCGCCACCAACGCTGTTGGCGACGGTCTCCTCTCCGATGCTTCAACCACCGTCCAGGCTCGCGCGGGTGCCTCGGCCTCGACCACCACCGCCTCCGGCTCTGCGCTTGCCAACGGCATCACTGGCCGTATTTACGAGGAGCAGATTGTGACTCTCAACTACGCTGACCGTGATAACTGTGCTGGCTCCAGCACTGTTGTCAAGCTTACCGATGGCACCACGGTTACGGCGGATATTTGCGGTATGACCGCATTGCAGGTACAGAACGAGATTGAAAACCTCAAGTTCGGCTCTGTCTTCGTCTCCCGGGAGGCTACTACTTCCAACGCTGGTGTTGAGGGTTACCAGTACTCCGTTACTTTCCTGTCTTACGCCGGTGACGTCCCCGCCCTCGCGGCCGACTCTGTCGCCAATGCGGTCGACATCAATGATGGCAGCGTCTTTGTCGAGGAATTCCTCAAGGGCCAGGCCAACGAGTTCACTATTGAGCCCAAGAAGGCCTCTGGCGCGCCTCTTCGTGACGTGACTGCTGCTTCTGGCTTTGCTGGCCAGGACGTCTTCTACACTGAGCTTTGGTCCTCTGCGGCTACCGACGGTTCGCACACACACTACCAAGATGGGGGCGTTGCGACCTACACCGAGGCCAAGTACGAAATTCAAAAGTTGACCCTTGTCAGCACTGACACTGCTGCCTTCACCCTCACCTTCGGCACTGAAACTACTACGAACGGCGCCCTCACGTACGCCAACGCTGATACGGAGCTCAAGACTCAGCTTGAGTTGTTGAGCAACATTGAAACCGTTGACGTCTCCGTCTCTGGAACCAACCCCAAGGAGGCTCTGATCACCTTCACTGGCAACTATGGAGAGCTCGATGAGATGACCGTCAGCAGCGGGAACCACGCTGTTACAACACAACAGCACGGAGTCGCGGAGGTGCAGGTCATCACGACCTCTTTCGATACCACGACCGCCGTTGATCTTCAATCTGGCTCTTTCGTCCTTTCTTACAATGGGGTTTACACAGCTGACATTGCTTACAACGCTGCTGCTTCCGTGGTGAAATCGTCGATTGAGGCCGTTCTTGACAATGGCAATGGAGAGGTTGCCGTCACTCGTTCGCAGAACGCTAACGACGGATATGCCTGGACCGTCACCTTCACCAAGAACCTCGGAAACCTCGAGAACATGGCCGCTTACATGAACACCTACGACGTTCAAGTCATCAAGACCTCTGGAGGCGACCCGACTCCCCTTGGCGGTACTTTTACTCTAACCTATGGCGGCCAGACCACTGTCGCCTTGCCCTACGATGCTTCTGCTGCTGAAGTGAAGAACCGACTCGAGTCCCTCTCCACCATCTCCAGAGTTGACGTCAATGAAGTTGCCGGAAACTATGGAGCCAAGGACTGGCTTGTCACCTTCCGCTCTGAAACTGGCAATGTTGCTGACATCGTCTGTGATGGTACAGGACTCACCGGAACGTCCGCTGCTATCGCTGTGGACACCACTGATGGCAGACGCGTCGCTGGTGATGATGCCTCCCTCAACGGAAACAACCCCGGAATCAACGTGATTGAGAGGGTGGCAGGACTCCCGTCCTACACTGCCTCCTACGAGGCTGACCTCACCGGCTCGTACTCCCTGGCTGTCACCCAGCTCACCGCTGGTGGTCTTAACGCCAAGTTTTACGACAACCAGTGGCTTCTTGACGCCCCCGTTATCGAGCGTGTCGATGGAACTATCGACTTTGACTGGGGAACCGGTGCCGTCACCACTTACGCGCGCGACTACGTTTCTGCTCGCTGGTACGGTAAGCTTAGCCCCCCTGAGACAGAGACCTACACCTTCTACGCCTATGGCGATGATGGCATCAAGGTTTACGTCGACCACGCCCTCATCATTGACTCCTGGGCATCTGGCTCAAACGAGGTTAGAGCCTCGGTCGCCCTAACTGCGGGCAACTACCACGATATTCGTGTCGAGTACAAGGAGGAGACTGGCACTGCCAAGGCCTACCTCATGTGGAGCTCCAACACCATCACCAAGCAGGCTGTTCCCTCGAAGCACCTTTACTACACGACCCACATTTCTGGCTCCCCCTTTACGACTGCTGTTGTCCCTGGAGCTGCCGACTACCCTCACTCCACTACCGTCGGGTCCGGAACCACCTCTGCTGTTGCTGGCGAGGAGACTTCCTTCGTCATCCAGGCCAAGGATTCTCAGGGTAATGACAAAGTCACCGATGCCAAGTCGCAGGGAGATGCTCAGTCTCCCGCCGATCAATTCACCGTTGAGATCACCGGAACTTCCGATGTCACTGCCAACGTCGAGTACACTTCCAACGGGCAGTACGAGGTTAAGTACACTGCCCTCAAGGCTGGCACTTACTCCGTGTCTGTCAAGACTGGAGGTAACGACATTTACTGCGGCCAGGGCTCTGCTAGCCCTTGTTCTCCCTTTACCCTCGTCGTTGACCCTGGGCCCACTGTTGCTTCTGTTACGGAGGCGGAGTCCTTGGTGCCCGTTGCCAATGTTGCTTTGGACTCGCTCGCTGAGGCCGTCGCTGGAGAGGTCGGTTACATCACCATCCAGGCCAAGGACACATACGGCAACAACAGGAAGGTTGGCGGTGACGACTTCTCCGCTGTTTTCACCCACACTACGGAAGGAACCAAGTACAAAGGCGTTGTGAAGGACCAGAGCGACGGTACTTACATCGTCACCTACACCATTCCCACCACTGGAAACTACGATGTCAAGATTTCTCTCAATGATAATGAGGTGGTCTACTGCGTTGGAGCCTCTGCTGGATCTGAGTGGAACACCAGGGACTTTGATGGCTTGCAAGTCTACAGTTTCCCCGGTCACTGCACTGCTTCCACCGTCACTGTCACAGTTGAGCACCACATTCTTCACGCTGCCTCCTCCACCGCCATTGTCGGTGGAACCTTCTCCGCTGGCTTGACAGGCCTCACTTCCGCCATCAACGGAATTGAGAATGGTTTCGAGATCGAGGCGCGCGATAAGTTTGGGAACCTCCGTTCAGGAAGCACCCACTGGGCTGGAACAGGAGACGGCGAGTCTGACTACTTCCTCGTCACCCTTACTGGCTCTGGAGGTTACTCTCTGACGACCTCCTCGGCCGTCCAGATTGTCACTCTTGATGACAACACTGTCACTGGATCTTTCCGCCTTAAGTATGGTGGCGCCACCACCATGGAACTAGACATGGATGTGTCGGCCGAGGCTATGGCTGTTGCGTTGATGGCTGCACATGCAGATGGACAACACAAGGTCGAGGTTAATAAGGCCAACAATGTCGGAGTCGGAGGCGATGATCGCACCTGGTCTGTCACTTTCCTTTCGCACCTCGCCGACTGGTCCGCCGACCAACTCTCCCTGGTTGATGAGCGTTCGGGCACAAACACTGCTGCTACCAACCTTGCTGTTACGCATGCTGCCAGTAACGGACGTTATCCTGTCCGCTACACTCCTTACCAAACTGGAACTCTCACGCTTGATGTCACCTCCAACGTCGAGGACATCGTCGGGTCTTCCTTCTCGATCACGGTCGCCGACGGCAACGTGGACGGAATTTCGACCACTGCCAGTGGTCAAGGTCTCATCTCCGGTGTCGCTGGCGAGCCCTTCGTCTTCACCGTTCAGGCCAAGGATACCCGTCTCTCCGAGGTTCAGGTCATGGCCGTTGATTCTGAGTACATGGTTGACGCCACTGACACCTTCAGGATCACTTACAATGGAGCCGAGTCCGCCACTGCTGCTGACCTCACCATTGGATCTTCTGCCGCTGACGTCAAAGCTGAGATTGAGAAGTTCGCCGAGTTCACCACCGTTGACGTGACGAAGGATGATGTTGGAATCTTCTACAACTCCGCTTCACCTCCTGCCCTTGAGGGTGCGGATGCCAGTTTGCGCAATGTTCAGTACTGGACCATCACCTTTAGCAACAATGCTGGAGACATCGATAGCCTCGGATACGTGTCTAGCAGCCCACTGGCCCACTCTGCTCACACTGGTGGCATTTTGGGCACGCCTGCTCTGCCCATGATCAAATTCTATGAGCTTTACAAGGGAACTTCTGGAAATAACCGTCAGCAGACCTCTGATGGAAGTGTCACTGATCTGTCCACCATTGGCGTTACCCTCACACACAAGACCTTTGACGTCGATGCTCCGACCACCACCAAGCTCACCATCAAGAACAACGAAGTGCAGACGATTAAGTGCATCCCCCCTGCTACTGGCTCCACCACCTTCACCATCAAGTACGGCTCCAGCACGTCGCTCGCCCTTGACCCTCAGACTACCACCTCCGGCAACCTTGTGACCGAGCTTGAGAAGTACACCGGGACGGGGTCCGTTTCCGTTGCTTTTGATACTGGTTCTAACGTCTGCGCCGCCAGTGGCAGTGGCACCACTGTTTACACTACCATTACTTTCACGACCGATTTCGCTGTTCCCACCTTTGAGGTAGCTGCGTCCAACTCGGACTTTGCGATGACCAACATCATCACGACGGACGGCATTGACTCCATCACGTACGGTACTGACGGCCTCTACACTGTCCAGTACACGCCCACCATTAAGGGTGACTACGCGATTGGTATCACCATTGGAGCCGGAACTGGAATGGGCTCCAAGGCCATCTCCACCACCCTGAGTGACGTCACTGTGGCTCCCGCTGCGGCGTCCGGCCCTCAGACTACCCACGACTCAAGCTGGTATGAGACCGAGGATGTGACCGCTAACTTTGTTATCCAGGCCTCTGACCGATTCGGAAACGAGCTCGACTCGTCTCTGGCCGCTGGCAACTCCTTCTCTGTACTCCTCGATGGCTCCCCTGACCCTTGCTCTGGTCAGATCAGCAACTCCACCTTTTTCGCTACTGTCTCGGAAGCCACTCCCAACACTGATGGAACTTACCAGGTTTCGTACCTTCCGCAGCTCGCCGGTCCTCACGAAGCTTCCATGAAGCTTCGCAGCGTCGGAGGCCTGCTCGCAACTTACTATAAGTCCAAGGATTTCAAGAACCCTGTCCTCGGCAACTCCGAGCACAGCACTGTCTTTCCTTACCACGAGATTGCCTGGTGCCCTGCTGAGCTGAAGACCTGTGACTCCACGAAGCTTGACTCCACTGTCTCCTTTGACTGGGGATTGGCCACTCCTCTTGATGCCACCGTCACCGACGACTTCCCTATGGACTATTTCTCAGTCAAGTGGGAGGGAGAGATCTTGCCCGTTGAGACTGACACTTACACCTTCACCATCACCACGGACAACCTCGCTCGCCTCACGATTGACGGAGCCGTTGTAATTGATGCCATGAGCTCGAAGCAGGAGATCAACACAGGGTCTATCTCCCTCACTGCTGGAACTTACTATTCGATCCTTGTCGAGTATGTTGAGGACATTGATCAGGCCAAGATCGACCTCTCGTACACCACTTCCACCGTTACCACCAAGACCACGGTGCCGTCCTCTATGCTTTACTACTCTCGTCACATTGGTGATGCTTCGGCGACCAACCCCAGTGGGTCTCCTCTCCCCATCACATTCGTTCCTGGAGCTGTTGACACCACGTCCACCGCCACCGGCTCTGGCTTGACTACTTGCATTGCGACGAACCAGTGCTCGTTCACCATTCAGGCCAAGGACACTCATGGAAACAACCGATTTAACTCTGGAACCGACTCTTGGGTTTTGGCCCTCACTGGAACTTCCGACTGGGCGCTTGCGGGCAGGACCAATGACGATCTGTCAGGATCCACTCCTCACACTGTGACCGTGACTTCCGTCCTCCCCACTGGCGTCACTACTACTTCTGAGGGCACGGCTACCGCCACGCATGGTAGTCGCGTCATCACGGGAACTGATTACACCTCTGCCTTTGAGCGTGGGGAGTATGTCATCATCGGAGGTCAAACCTACCAGGTCAGCGAGGATCTCAGTGATGTCTTCGATACGACCAACATGCCTCTTACCACTTGGTTCCTTGGTGCCGACGGCACTTACGATGTCTACCATGGAAGTTCTTCTTGCCTTGTTGGAACTCATAAAGTTACTTACACCCCCAACGTCCGTGGAGCTTACCAACTTGATGTTAAGATTCAGCCTGAGGCTGAGAAGCAGACCATCACTACGTCGGTGGCTGCCTCATCTACCCTCGGTGGATCTTTCACCGTCACGTACACGGATGCCTCTGCTGTTTCTGCTACTGGCACCGTGAACTTCAATGATAATGTTGCTGCGGTGCAGGGCGTCTTTGACGGTCTCGCCAACCTCGGTGCCGGCGACGTCACCGTTTCTGGCAGCGCCGGAGCCTGGGTAGTCGAGTTTACTAATGTTGAGGGAGATGTCGCGGCTCTTGCTGTCGACGGAGCTTTGCTCACTGGTAACGCCGCTGCCGTCACTGTCGCTGAGACCACGAAGGGAGTTCCTGCCCTCTCCATTGCGGGCGCTCCTTTCTCGGTCCTCGTTGAACCCGATGCCACGGATGCCTCTTTCACCACCGCCTATGGCGAGGGTCTTATTAAGGGAACCGCTGGTGTTACCTCCACCTTCACCATTCAGGCGAAGGATGATTACGGAAATGACAAGTGGACCAACCAGACCAACGATGTCTTCTCTGTTCTTGCCTTCCCCGAAGTTGGCGAGGCTCCTGAGTCCTCCACCGCGGTTTCTGGAACTGTGTCGGCTATCGGAGACGGAAAGTACTCCGTGGCCTTCACGCCCACCACCTATGCCTGGCACACAATCGCCGTTCTTAAGCAAGAAGATGCTGAGGTCCAGACTGTTTTCAACGATTTCGCTTCCTCTACCGGCCGTGGCGGAACCTTCGCCTTGACTCTAGGAGCTGAGACAACCGATGACATTGCCTGGGATGCCGACGCTTCTGATGTCGAGGCCGCCCTGGAGGCGCTCGCCTCCGTGGATGATGTCACTGTCAGCTTGGCTCTCTCCGCCGACGGAGAGGACTACACTTACTCCATCACATTCTCCTCTATCGTTGGAAATGTTGAGGCGCTCAGCTCCTCTTCCTCTCTTGCTCCTGGGGGATCAACGTCGACTCCAACTGATGATGCTACCAAGGGAACCTTCAAGCACATCAAAACCACTGATCAGGGCGCTCAGCTTGCCCCATACGCGAACACCTACCTCGTGAACGAGGTTCAGGAGTTCACTGTCACTGGCACTGGAACTTACTCCGTTTCCTTCAACGGACATGAAACCGCTGCTCTGACCCACCCCGTTTCGGCTGGCGATATGATCACTGCCCTGAATGGTCTTGAGACGATTGGAGATGTCAATGTTGTTCGCACTGATGCTGGCACTCCCGTCTATACGTACACCGTCGAATTTAGGCCTATGGACTCCACCAACTCCGCCTTCACTATTGAAGCCATTAAGAACTTCGGAAATGTGCCTGCCGTCTCCCTTACTGGAGGTGGAGGCCACACACTCACCTTCGGCACCGTCACTGCGACTTCCGAGGGAGAGTCCCCCTTCCGCGCCGACGTTAAGTACGCAGCTCTCTCTGCCGCTCATACCACTGCCTTCGACCAGAATGGAGTCACCGATTACGATGGCCTCGACAATGCTCGCTACCAGCACGACACTCACTTCGACATTCAGGCCAGGGATGCCTTCTCTAACGAGATTAAGGATGAGCCGTTGAAGGAGGTCCAAATTATTGAGACCACCACCACCGGCACCCTTGGCGGAAGCTTTGACGTTGCTTACAACGGCCAGTCTTTCTCCTTGAACTACAAGGCCGGCATCAACGAGATGAAACTTGCTCTCGAGAGCCTCGAGGGTGTTGGCGCCGTCACCGTGACGACCAACTCTGCCCAGGACAACTCTGGCCTTGATGCTGATGTCACCACTGGCCTCGACACCATCGCCTTCGGTGCCACCAACCCCACTTCTAAGTACGGCGTCGGTGACTGGATTCGTGTCGGTGCTGGTGGTGAGGTCTTCACTGTTGTCTCCATCACCAGCTCTAATCCCTATGTTATGACTGTCTCCGGAACCTACTCTGGAGCCTCGGCCACTGGCGTTGACATGTACTACCAGGATGTTGCCACTGGCACCTACAAGGGCTACCAGTACATCGTTACCTTCGATTCCAACCTTGGCGATCTTGAAGCCTTGACTGTGGACGCGACCTCTCTCACTGGAACCGGTGCTGCTGCCACCGTCACTTCGTGTGATTGGTATGTTTACCAGACCATCACGACCGACTCCTCTGGCGCTGACCCCAACGGAGACATTGGTGGAACCTTCTACCTTACCTACAACGGAGAAAAGACTTTGGATCTTTCCTATGCCATTTCTGACAGTGACCTTCAGACTGCTCTTGAGGGCCTTGATTCCATCTACTCTGTCTCCGTTGTTGCCACCAACCCTGATGTTGAGAACGCCCAGAGCTGGAAAGTCACTTTCAACGCCGTTGCCTCCGGAGCTGTTCAGCCCTTGTACGCCGAGGGTCACCTGCTCACCACTGCCGGTGAGGGTATCGCTACCATCACTGTTACCAGCGACTCCAGCGACTGCGCGTCGGCGGCTGTCTCTGGAACCACTGCCACGTCGCAGGCTGGTCGCCAGGGAGAGAACTTCGTCGTTAAATTGAGTGGCGAGGACACCGCCTCTGGCGCTGTCGCGCACAAGGCCCAGGGAGTCTACACGGCCGTCTACAACTCTCCCAAGGCGGGAGATTATTCAATGGCCGTCGAAGCTGCTAGCGTTGGAGGTCTTACTGGCGAGTACTTCAACAACCGCTGGTTGTTTGGCTCTCCTGTTGTCACCCGCGTCGACCCCACCGTTGACTTCAGCTGGACCTCTGACGACATCATCACCCCCACTGGAAAGGACTACATCTCTGTCCGCTGGACTGGTTACATCCAGGCTGCTTTCACCGAGGTCTACACTTTCACTGTGGAGGGTAACGATGGCGCCCGTCTCTGGGTCAATGATGAGATGCTCTTCGATAACTATGAGACCGAGGTCACTGACATTGAAGGGTTCAGCACCTTCTCTGGCACTACCTCCACGACCTTGACTGCTGACATGCTTGTCGACATCAAGCTCGAGTACCGCGAGAACACTGGCTCCGCCAAGGTCAAGCTGTCCTGGTCTTCTGCTTCGCAGCCCATCACAGTTGTCCCTAGCAACCGTCTCTTTTCTTCTTCTGAGGCCATCAAGAGCTCCCCGTTCTCTGTTACCCCTACTGGAATCGAGCCCACCGCTCCCACTTCCTGCTCCCTGTCCATCTCGGCCTGGAACAGCATCCTCGTCTCTTGGGATGCCCCGGCCAACGACGGTGGCACTGATGTCACCGGTTTCAAGGTCGAGTGGTGGGACGAGAACCTCGGCTACGGCACCAACGAGATTCAGGAGCTTGTCTTCAACAGCGCTCTCACTGGAACCTTTGCGTTGACCAAATCTGGCATCAATTCTATCCCAATCTCCATCTCTGCGAGTCCCAGCACCGTCGAGAAGGTCCTTCGTGACTTCACCGATGTCGGCGAGGTCTCTGTATCCCGTGACGATTCCAGTGCCGGCCTGATTAAGTTCCTCATCACTTTCACTTCTGATTCTGGGGATATTTCTGCCGTCACCATTGAGGGATCTGGACTCAGCGCCGCTGACTTCTTCGCTTGCGACGACGCTGCTCAGCTCCCTGGAGGCGCCGCTACCGTTGCCTGCACCAGTCCTGCCGCCTATGTTCAGGGAGTTGCTGGTGGCTCTATCACCTCTGACACTACTGTCAACATGGACATCGCCTCTGGCGCCAGCTACGAGTACAGCATTGCGTCTATTGCGCAAGATTCTGCTAATTCCGAAGGTTTCGGCGTTCGCATCTTCGCCACTAACGCTGTCGGAACCGGTATCCCTTGTGCCACCAACATTCTCAAGCCCATGGCTGTGCCCGATGCCCCTGCGGCTGTCGAGCTCAAGCGTGTTGCTGGCCAGCCTAGCTCCCTAAACGTCCACTTCACCTTTGTTGAGTACCCTGAGGACAAGGCTTCCGCTGTCACTGGCTTTGATATCATCTATGACACTTCGGCCGATTTCTCCTCTGCTCAGACCAAGTCTGTGACCGTCGCTTCATTGTCCAACTCGTCTCCCCGCCTCCACGACATTGCTCCTTACAACACTGTTGGCAAGCAGTACTACACATACACGATTGCTGGCCTTGATGCCGGGTCCGTGTACTATGTCAAGGTTGCCGCCACCAATGCCATGGGCTCTGGAACTGGCATCGCCGCCACCCCTGCCTCCCTGGCACCTGGCGCGCAGCCCAATGTTCTTGATGCTAAGACCGGAGTTTCGCTTGCGGCCATCCCTGCGGATGGCTCCGTCACAGTTCTTGAGTCCTCCTCCTCCCTCCTTGTTTCCTTCCAGGCACCTGATGATTCCAACGGATTCGCTCCTGAGAAGTACCAGGTCGAGTGGTGGAGCGCTGCCCCTACCTATGAAATCGCCACTATCACTCTTACCCATGATGGCAGTGAGGTCGGAGCTTTCTCCATCACCTATGATGGAGAGACCACCGACACAATGGATGTTTCTGTTGTAGAGGAGGATATGGAGAAGGAGCTGATGCTCCTTTCCTCCATCCGCTCTGTCCATGTTGAGCACACTTTTGGCGGCGCCAGCAACGTTTGGAGTGTCACCTTCCTTTCAGAGACTCCCACCGTTTCTAACAAGGCCATGACTGTCAACTTCAACACGAAGGACGGCACCAAAACTCACATCAACTCCGATTGGACTGTTGACCACACCGTCCAAGTTGGAACCGTCCCTGCTGGGTACGACTCCGGCCTTGTCACTGTCACTGATGCCACTCAGTCCTTCTTCACCTATACCATCACCGGCCTCACCGCCGGAACTCCTTACTTCTTGCGTGTCTCTTCCCTCAACAGTCTCGGTTACTCCGTCCCTCAGACGTCGATCCCCACTTCCCTTGCTCCTCCCATGCAGAAGCCCTCCGAGCCCGTCTCGACTGAGGTCGTTGTGCACTCTGGACAGGCGCTGAAGGTTTTGTGGAACCACCCCGACTCCAACGGCGGCGACACCATCACCAAGTACAAGATTGATTGGGACAGTTCTGCCTCTTTCGATTCCTCATCTGGGTCGCCCCTTGGATCTCACACCAAGATTCTTTCGGCCCCTGCTACTGACTGTGTCTCTGACTCGTGCTACTATGTCATCGGAGGCCTCACCAAGGGCACCGACTACTACGTTCGCGTTTATGCCTTCAACAGCTACGGTTACTCCGCCACTGCCGGAACTCCCACTCCTACCTTTGAGTCTCCAAAGACCACGGCCGAACCCCCGGTATCTGTCACGTTGTCGCCCAGCTCTGACAGCTCTTTGTCCGTTTCTTTCCCTGCGTCATCTGACAACGGCGGAGGAAGCATCACCAGCTACAAGGTCGAGTGGGACATTGTCTCTCACAAGGCGGACAAGACCGTCTCAGGAACTACTGATCAGTCCAACCTTTACGTCCCGTACGAGGTGCAGACTGTCACCACTGTTTCTGACGCCTACGATCTTGACGGCTTCTTCTACTTGGGGCACCATGACCACGCCACCGCCCAGATTTCTGTAGCGGCCTCGGCCAACGATGTCAAGGAGGCCCTTGAGGCCCTTCCCTCCATCGGATCCGTGTCTGTGTCTCGCACTGAGGTCGCCAATGGCTTCACTTGGGCCATCACCTTTGACTCTAACTCCGGGCATGATGGCTGGTTAGGAGACGTCGACCCCCTCTCTGTCTCCACTGATAGCGAGGCATTTGCTTGGGATGCGACAAAATATATCTCTGCTTCTGCCGCCAACCCCAAGTCGTCCGCCGCCACAATTGGCACTGACGTCCTGGTTGGAACAAATGCTTACGTTGAGCTCGCCGTGCCTGTTCACGCCTACAATGGATACGAACAGCAGAAGATCACTTCGTCCTGCTCCACCAACGGGGCAACTGTGGGAGGAACTTTTACCCTCACCTTCGGGGGAATCACCACCAACGCCCTTTCCTACGGCATCTCTGCCACTGACCTGGAAAACGAGCTTGAGGCGCTAGGCACCAGTGGAGATGTCCGCGTCGGAAGGAAGTACGACAACACCTTCACCAACGTCTTCTCGTACTCGTGGTATGTTGTCTTCCTCGAGAAGCTTGGCAACCAACCCATGATCACCACTGACTACTCTCTCGTTACTTGCTCGGCCGGAACTGCTAACGTTGCCGTCACAGAGTCGAAGGCTGGATTCCTTCCTGCCATGGATTCGAACTACAAGGGCGAGGCTGTCGTCTCCGGAGATGCCATCACTGGCTCTACTATCACCCACACTATTCCTTCCCTCTCCAAGGATGACGAGTACCACGTACGTGTCTCGGCCTTCAACGGAGTTGGATCTACTTACGGGCCTACCATATATTCCACCCCTGCCCGTGCTGCTGCCGCAACTGTGCCGGACTCTCCGTCCGCTGTCACGGTCAAGGCTGCTGATGACTCCTCTGTCACGGTTGACTGGGCGGCCCCTCTTAACAGCGGAGGCTCAGAAGTCACCAAGTACAAGGTTGAGTGGGACACCAACCCCGGCACGCCCGAGGTCCAGACCATTACCTCGTCCTCCGACAACACCATGTACGGAACCTTCAGGCTCACATTCAAGACGTTCACCACCGGAGCCATCCCCTTTGATGCTTCCGATGTGAAGATGAAGAGCAGTCTTGAGGCTCTACAATCCGTTGGATCTGTTGCTGTCTCTCGCTCGAGCGCTGGCAACGGATTCGTCTGGACCGTGACTTTCTCTGACAATGTTGGAGATCAGCCCGCCCTGGTTCCTGACAAGTCATCCCTCGGAGGATCCAACGCCAATGTTGCTGTCTCTGAAGTTGTTGCCGGCACAGACCCTGCCTTCGATCAGGGCACTGTAGGTATTTATACCCTTCCCCTTGGTTCCTCTGAGGTCAGCGCCCGGTCTGAGGTGCAAAAGATCAAGACAACTTCTTTATCTAGCGATGTCGGAGGAGGCTTCTACGCTCACTTCATGGGCCAGCAGTCCACACTAATCTCTTATGATGCTGATGATATTGCCATGAAGGAGGCCATTGAGAGCATGTCCACTGTTGTTGGTGTGACGGTTTCCATGGCTGATATCAGTGAGGCTGCTGCCCCTCCTGTTGCCTTCGCTGGCCGCGAGTGGAGCATCACGTTCACTGGTCAGACCGGGGACTTGCCCTCTCTTCTTGTCTCTACCGTCAACGGAGCTTCCAACCCTCAGCACCCTTCTACTATCTCGACTGGTGGAACCTTGATTGGAGCTGGGGCGACTGTTGAAGTCACGGAGGTCACTGCCGGAAGGTTGCCATCCACGTTCACCACCCCTGCTAGCCTTAGCACTGGAACCACGCACTACGTGCGTGTAACTGCCTACAACTCTGTCGGATGGAGCACGACTGCCGTCGCTCCCTTTGGTGTTGCTCCTGCCCTCACGGTGCCGACTGCGCCCCAGAACGTTCTCGTCTCCGCTCTTTCCACCACTGAATTGGCTGTCTCTTGGGAGGCTCCGGCTCAAACCGGTGGTGATGCGGTTGTCAAGTACGCCGTTCAGTGGGATGTTGATTCCAACTTTGACAGCAGCATGTCCACCTCCGTGGTCCTTGCCGTTGATGGACAGAGCTCTTACGGCACCGTGCTGAGCTCGCTTTCCGCAGGCCAGCAGTACGCTGTTCGCGTTCTGGCCTACAACAACCAGGGCTACTCCTCGTCGGCGTCTGCCACCCCCATCGAATTTTATGAGGAGGTGCAGACCTTCGGCTTCAGTGCGACCTCCACATCGGCCGGCGGCATTGCTGATACCTTCGTTGTTCGGTACACTGATGGTGCTGGAACCCAGTCTGCCATCGCTGACTTCAACTCCAACACTGGCCTGAGTGTCTTTGAGTCTGCTGCTGCCGTCGAGGTGGCCATGAATTCCTTGCCCAACTTGGGCACTGTTCGTGTCACCCGCCACGATTACTCCAAAGATCCCATCGGAAACAGCAAGGGAATTGACACTTCTGATATCTCTGCCACGTTCGACTCGACCGACGGTGCAATTGTTGACCACGCCGGTGCCGATGAGGTCACAGTCTCATCGCCTTTTTATGATGCTATCTACACCGGAGCTCCCATCTCGTACAGCGCAGGTGGAGGCACCATCGTGACAAACCTCAATGAAGGTGACTACTTCGCCATCAAGTCGGCAACTGCTAACAAAATCTCCTTTGCTTCTACCTTGGCTGACGCCAACGGAAATACCAAGGTTAATCTTGGAGGTGTCGGAGTTGGAACTTCCCATAAGGTTACTCTCACTGTCCTGCCCTTCCATGTTGTCTACAAGGTTACTTTTGTCGGGGCCACTGAGCTCGCGACTGGCAACCTAGCTAGCCTTGCCGTTGTCAAAACTGGAACTGACAGCGATCTGATTGCTGTATCTACCATCCGTGAGGGTCGGAGCTCTGTGACGAGTCTCATCTCCACCCCTTCTGATGCTATTGTACCTTCCTTCCCCACCAGTGTCTCCCTCTCTGTCGTTTCGAAGAAGGAGCTCGGGCTCACCTGGAGTGCCCCCATCTACACCGGTGGAGCTCCCGTCACCAAGTACCTTGTTGAGTGGGACACTTCGCACAGCATTGACGCCTCCTGGCCTAGCAGCACGAATGATTACACTACTGGAACCGCCTACGAATTTTCTCAAGTGGTCACAGGAACTTCTTTCCAAATTACTGACACCAACGGCTTGAACGCTGCCACTCAGTACTGGGTTCGCGTTTCTGCCTACAACGTTGCTGGCTATGGCCGCTCCACCAAGCCCTCTGTTGCCGCGTCTGCGACCACTGCGACCACTGCCCTTTACCTCCCAACTTCTGTCGCTGTCGCCAAGACCGACACCACTTCCAAGGAGGTTTCTAACCGCTTCGACCTTACCTGGAAGGAGCCGACAGTGGATGTTAACGGTTTCAGTACCATCACCACAAACTGCGCTAACAACGTCGGTTACGCCGATGTGGCCACGCACTACCATGTCTACTACGACACCAACTCTGACTTTTCCTCTGCATCGAACTACTCTATTCGCATGCTCACTGGCGATGATCAATCCAAGGATTGCTGCGCTGACGCCACTGCGTGCAAGTTTGCTCTTGGCCAGGAGGTTCAGTCTTTCACCATCTCCTCTAACACTGGAGATGCCATCGATGCCGGAACCTTCAAGATGGTTTACGTCGGAAAGCAGTCCTCCTCCATCAAGGTCACCCCGACTCTTAATTCCGCAAGTGTCACCATTTCCAACTACACCAACGTTGAGACAGGAGACAGGGACGGTGTCGACGCCGGAGATTACATCCGTATTTCTGGAGACCTCTACCTCGTGGACTCAGTTGCTTCCGCCACTTACCCGAAGGACATCACGACCCTAACCTTGACCACAGCCTACACTGGAAGCGATTCTGGCGTAGAGGTCACTGCCAACTACAACAGCCCCCCTGGAAGTTGCCTCAGCGCTGGCGCTACCGCTGTGCAGTTCAGAACGCACATAGAGTCTCAGCTCAACTCCGCCCCCTTCGATGAGGCAATTGAAGTTTCTAAGGAGACTTTATCTTCTACGTCTCACCAGTACCGCATCACATACACCGGCGCTGGCTACTCTACTGGGGCCGACGAAATTGCTTTCATCAGCAACAAGTCTCCCGCTGCCCTCAAAGATATCACCGGAACCAGTTGGGGCTGCACCGACATCTCTGCCAACGGCTCTCTTGACATCAAGGGCGAGGTCTCCACTGACTTTGATGCTGGTACTATCGTTCCTGGAACTACCTACTACGTCAAGTTGGCCGCTGTCAACGGTGCTGGCGAAGGACAAGCGGAGGAGGCCTCGACCTCCATCGTCCCCATGTCTCTCCCCGGCCTCACAAAGAACACCAGGGTTTATTCCATTGCTGATGATTCTGACGGTCTCCGCATTACCTGGGACGCCGTGGACTCTGATCACGGTTCTGCCATCTCTGGCTACCGCATCATTGCTACCTGCAAGTCTGGCGCCTGTGTTGCTGGCACTGTCACCAACAAGGACATCACCGTGGCGGAGGTTTCCACCACAGCTCATGATGGCTCTGACTTCTCTTATGATCTCACCACTGGCTTGACTGCTGGTGATGGCTACACCATTCAGGTGTCGGCGACGAACAGCATGGGAACTGGTGCTCCTCAGTGGTACAAGGAAATTGGGCATGGCTATGATTTTGCCGCCTCGTCCGCCTTGAGCCCCTTGACTGACTTCGAAATTAGTGCCGTCAACAAGCAGGACTACGAAACTGGAGCTGCTTTCGCCGTGCCCACCTGCGATTCATCTCACTTTGAGTGTGAGGAGAGCTACACCTCGATTATGGCTAGGACCATCATCGCTCGTTCTGGCCCTCCCGCCGTCGCTGCCTGGAATGTTGGCACCTACCCCACTGTTGCCACCAACGAGGGCTTCACAGACACTTCAATTTATGTCACTTGGACCGCTCCTGCGAGTACGGGAGGAACCGCTATTGACAAGTACAAGGTTGAATGGGACACCGAGGCTGTGATTGCCTCCGGCAACCCCAACTACGGCTCTGCTGTCGTCACGTCAGGCACCGAGTACAACATCGCCTCCTTGACCATGGGACAGCTTTACTACATCAAGGTCACCGCCCACAACTCTGGTGGCTATGGAACTGCCTCTACCGTCCTTCCTGCAACCCCGATGCAGAGCTCCGACCCGCCCTATGATCCTACCCTCAACATGCTCAGCACTGTTGAAGGGTCTTCAGCCACGGCCGTCGGAACTTCTCTCAAGGTCGCCTGGTCTGCGCCTACTGTTGACACTGGCAACAACGACCTTGTGGGATCTGGAGGAGATACCATCACTGCGTACCGTGTCGAGTGGAGTAAGGTCGCTTGGAGTTCTTACACCCAGGCTGTTCAGGAGATCTCTGTCGAGGGCACGTCAGGAAGTTACCGCCTTCGTTTCAACTCCGAGGACTCTCACATGGACTTGCTAGCTGTCCAGGGAGATTACACCTCTGAGGCGATTCCCTTCGACGCGACGCACACTGCCATGGAGACTGCGCTGCAGAATATGCCCAACATTGGTGATGTGACTGTCGTCAGGAGTGGATCTGGAACCAGTGTGGATCCCTACATTTACACGGTCACCTTCAACAGCGAGGTTGGAGCTGTTGCGGACCTTGCCGCCGTCAACGTTGATACGGTTACTGTTAATAGCGTCTCTACTACTACCCCTGGAGCCCTTCCCAACAACGCTGGCTTCGGCAGCTATGAGATGGATATGGCCACGCACACCGGAGATCTCGAGTACACCATTGAGGACATCGTGCCCGGCAAGACTTACTCTGTCAGGGTTGCGGCCAAGAACAAGATGGGTTACTCCGCGTGGCGCCTAACGGCTCCTTCGTCTCGCTCTGTCCCCGTTCAGGTTCCTGGAACGCCGACTTCGTACTACCATGATGGCTCGGCGCCTTCTTTGCACGTCGTTTCTGACACTTCTATGGCTGTCCGCATTGGCGCTCCTAACTTTGATGGAGGAGACAGTATCTCCGACTTTGATATTGAGTGGGATCCGTCCTCGACTTTCAGCAGTAGCTCCAGCGGAACTGCCGTGGGCTCAGCTCGGGTCACAGCCTCTCGCGAGCTCTGTGCTAACTGTGTCACCCACTTCAACAATGTCACCAACACCTTTACTTATGATGGCAATGCCGACATGCTCAAGGATATGATTGCCCAACGCAGAGTTAGGGTCTACTTCCATCAGGATGGAAGCGGAACCGGACTCGGTCATGCCTACACCTTCAGCATTGACTCCGCGACCGCTACCACTTTCACTGTGGACCCGGGACACCTGAGGAAGATCAAGGGCTGGGAGATTGGAGCTGCAGCTATGCTGGATGAAGCTGGAAGCTCCAAGGCTGACCTGCTTCTCATGGGAACCGAGTACGAAATTACCGGCTTGACTGCCGGCACTCCGTACTATGTTCGCGTCAACGCCGTCAACCCCTCCGGAAGTGGTCCCACCATTGCCACTGTCCCTGCCTCCGACACTCCTCGTGCTGCTCCTACTCCTCCTTCGTCTGTCACGGCGTTGGTCACTGGAGCCAACTCTGTTGACGTGGCCTTCAGCCCTGCCGCCGTGTCTGGCGGAAGCATCGAGTCTTACAAGGTTGAGTACTTTACCAGATCCACGTCCTCCTCTCCCACGGGCGACTTCTTCGGTATCAACGAGATCCAGGTGCTCTCTGTTGCCAGGAGTCAGAACTATTACAACGAGTATGGCACCTACACTCTCAAGTTGGGCAATGCCACTGTCACCCTTCCCTACACTGCTAAGGCCGTCACTGGTCAGAACTACCTTGAGACAACGGATGACTTCACCGCTTACGTTATGAGGGGTGATGTCATTGACATTGATGGTGTTGAGTACACTATTTCCACTACTGGAAACTTTGATGAATCTCAGCTACCCCTTACCACCAACTACGCCGGCGTCAGTAATAACGCTGTAGCCATTAAGGCCGTTCCCCAGACCACCAATCTCGCACATGACTGCACAGCTGCTCAGCTCGAGGCTGCCCTGGAGAATCTTGACACAGTTGGAGACGTTGATGTGAAGCGCGCTGTCGATTCCAACGGGGGATTCTGGTACACTATCACGTTTGTGTCTGACCTTGGCCAGCAGCCGAAGCTCCAGCCCTCTGATGCTGCCTTGCTGAACCAAGGAATTCTTTTGGGATTCACTGTCGATACTGCCGGGTCTGGTTACTCTAGCAACCCTACTGTCGTTATCACCGCGCCTGATGATGATGCGGGAACCCAGGCTACAGCCACGGTTGCTTTAGGTGGCACTGATTTCAGCGCGGCCGTTTTCACCATCACCAACGCTGGTTCTGGCTATTTCACTGCTCCCACCATCTCTTTCACCGGTGGTGGAGGTTCCGGAGAAGCTGTCACTGCTACCATTAGCAAATCTGGTGTTGGAATTAATGATGCTGGAAGCAGTGGTGTTGTCTGGTGGGATGGTGTCGCTCCTGACAACTATGCTTCGACTGTTGTCGACGCGGCTACTGTGGCCTCCAATGGCTTCAAGATTCCCATCACCGGCCTCACAACTGGAGAGGAGTACTATTTCCGTGTCACAGCCAAGTCTGACCGTGGTTACGGCAGCTTCACTGCTGCTACCCCCGTCACCCCTGCCTCTGAGCCTTCCGCTCTCGTCTCAGCCCCCATGCTCGAGACTACTTCTGATTCCTCCCTCATGCTTACTTTTGAGGAGGATGCCAATATCAACGGAGCTGCTGTGACGAGTTACGCTGTTGAGTATGACACCTCGAGTGCCTTCTCTTCGGCCCAGACCGTCACCTCCCCTGTCACACACAAGATCCAACGGGTCAAGACCTCGGCCCACACTGCCACTCTTGGGGGATCTTTCACTCTGTCTCTTGGAGACTATCACGGAGACTTCACCAACGCTGTTGGTGGTGGCTTGCCTACCGGCACCGCCGGTATTCTTCGTGACACTACCAACAACACCTTCGTCAAGGTTCTCAATGGAACTTCTCAGGTGATTCGCGTTTCGGCCACTGCCGCCCCTGACAAGAACAATTATGGAAGTGCCAGCCTTCATGAGGAGGTCCAGAGGGGCGACTTTGTCCGTGTTGGAGGCCAGGAATTCCGCGTTTGTCTAGATACCAACAACGGCCTTGCCTACGATGCTGACAACCTCCCCTTGTGCCTGGTTGAAGACCCCTGGACTGAGGCGAAGTATGTTGCCCCCACCAAGTGGCGTGGAGATACTCTTGTGGATGGTGTTATCTACACTCTCGACACCGCGCTCGGTGGAGCCACCCTTCCTTCTTATGGCGAGGCCTTCCTTACCACGCAGGATGCGGGCAGTAACAACAATGACGTCACCGCCAAGGTCAGCCGCGGCGATCTCATTCGTGTTGGACACCCTACCGAGGGAGAAACCTTCCGTGTTAGCACTGATAACACCCGCAACTTCAACGCTGGAACTCTTCCTCTTGCCTCTGCCGAGGATGCCTCTGTCATGGCTGCCATGACCGAGACCTCGCTCAAGCATGCCACTTATGAGGTTCAGACCTTGAGGCTCAGAGCCTCTGGTGCCACTGATCTCACCCTTGGCAGTGTTTCCGCGTCTGGTTACCGTATTTCGTATGCTGGGGAGACCACCTCTACCACCACCGCCGGTGGAGGCAGTGGATGCATCCTTTGGGATGCTCCCGTAGCTGACCTCGAGGCCGAGCTTGAGACTCTCCTTAACGTTGACGATGTCGTTGTCACTCGTACTGTGACTGGAACCTCTGGAGCCAACCTTGGGTGGATTTACTCTATTACTTTCACTGGACCTCTTGTCCGTGGAGATGTTGAGGCGATCACCGTGCAGGATTATGGAACTAACGGCTGCTTCGACGGCACCGTCTTCTCCGCTCAGCTCGATACCACCGCTATGGTCGCCGAGGTTGAGAAGGCCGCTCTTCCCTTCTACAAGCTGCAGACCACTGAGGCCATCCCCGTCACAGCCTCTGCCAATGATGTGAAAATGGCCATCGAGGACCTCTCCATGGCTTGCACCGTTGATGTTACCAAGAGCGTTGTCAAGAACGGCTATGCCTGGGATGTCACCTTCTCTAGCGAGCGTGATTCGTCTGCTTTCGACTACACCATGCTTTCTGCCATGGGTGCGAATGGCGAGTCTTTGACTGCGCCCCTTTCTAAATCTGTCTCGGTTGTTGGCCTGCAGAAGGTTGAGATTCTTGGTCTCTTGTCCGGCGTCAGTTATTTCACACGCGTCAAGGCCACCAACAGCTTCGGAACCGGCGCTGCGAAGGTCTCTAACCCGACTTCCGCCCAGGCGAGCACTCAGGTGCCCTCCTCGCCCGTCTCTGTATTCACCGAGCCCGTGTCTGATGGAGAAATCCTTGTCAGCTGGGAGGCTCCCACTGAAACTGGCGGTAACGCCATCACCACTTACAAGGTTGAGTGGGATACCACGTCTAGCTTCGATACCTCGGACTACAGCTACACCACTGTTGCGGCCTCGGCCACCACCAGCGTTGCTGATGTTCAGTCGATTTCGTTGTCCCTCTCTGACAAGTCCAAGTTTGTTGCTGGAACCTTCACTGTCTCCTTCGACGGCCAGACCACTGCCGACTTGAGTTATGATGTCACCGCTGAGGACATGGAGGCCGCCCTTGAGGGTCTTTGCACCCTGACTGATGTTTCCGTCACTCGTCACTTGAGGTGCAGCACTGAGCCTGGAAAGGACCAGTGCAAGAATCCCCAGGGCTACACCTGGTTGGTCACTTTCTCCTCTGTTGAGTACCCTGGAGACCAGCACTCTCGCTTCCTCTCCTCGCTTCAGGATGCCGCTTCGCACAAGCTGTCTGTCAACGCGGACAACCTTCTCGAGTGCTCCGATGCGAGCAGGGCCCTGAGCCTGTGCCGCAACCCCTACTTTGATTCCAACCTTGTTGTTGGAAGCATCCCTGAGGTGCAGTTGCTCGACCTTGGAACTGGCACCCAAGATATCACCAGCCTCGTCATCATGGGACAGACTTACAGCACTAACATTGTGTACAATGCCGCCCTCTCTGTTCTCGAGGCTGCCCTTGAGAGCCTCTCCCAGGTCGGCGATGTCACCGTCACTTGTGTTGATGCCAGCAGCAGCGCCCCCTGCACTGGAGACTTGCTCGGAAACAGTCAAGATAGAGTCTACATCACTTACAACAACTTGCGTGGAGATGTCACTCCCCTCAAGGTTGTCAAGGGCGGAGCTACCATCTGGGCCACCGAGGAAATGAAGGGCGTCTCTCAGGACGTTGTTGGTGTTTCCACCTACAGCACCATCGTTTCTAATAATGTTGATGGTCTCGACGACTTCTACGTCAGAGTTAGTGCGCAGAACACCGTTGGCTGGAGTGAGGCTTCTACCTCTACCCCTGCCTTCGTCCGTCCTTACATTGCCGCCCCTACCGTTCCTCAGTCTGTTGCCGTCGCTGTTGCGACCTCCACCTCTCTCACTGTTTCTTGGGAGGCTCCCGTTTCCTCTGGACAGGTCAACACTGCTGTCGACAACTTCAAGATTGAGTGGGACACCGCGCCCTCCTTCAGGACCCAGTGCAAGACAGTGGCCTCTGGTGAGGACTGCGACGCCAACTTGCTCGTCGCTCTAGGAACCTCGGGCACACAGACTGAGAGTGCTTGCGACAAGACCACCTCCGCCTCTCCCGTTGCCGCAACGTACCCTGCTGATGCTGACATGAGTAAGAGGAAGCGTGTTGACGTTGCCGCTCTGGATGGCAGCATCACTGTCGGGTCCTCTATTACAATTGAAGGCGCTACCTACACTGTTGATACCATTGGCGTTCCCGGCAACGGCAACAGTTATGTTCTTGACAGGGCTTATGAGGGCTCTACCATTACTGGCAGCGTCCCGGTCACCAAGGTCTTCCTCGGAGCGGCCACTGCCACTTACAGCTACACCATTGAGGATCTTGTCCCCGGAGTTGAGTACTACGTCCGCGTAAGTGCGCAGTCTGTTCACCCTGTCTCTTCCTCTGAGTTGTGGGGTCCGTCTGCCTTCTTTGGCTACCCCTCGACCCCTATTGCGGTGGCGCCCACTGCCGTTCCTGGAGTGCCCCAGCTTGCTCTCCTCGATGCTGATTCGTCCACCAGTCTAAGGATTGACTACCTTGCTCCTCTTGAGGTTTTCCCTGAGGGAAGCAATGGAGCTCCCATCACTAGCTACAAGGTTGAGCTTGCCACTTCCGTCGATGAATCTGCCACCTTTAGCCTCATTTCTAACGGCGCTGACTTCACCGTCGGAGAGTTCAGGCTTCAGTCTGACATTTACAAGACTCGTTGCATCAAGGTCGGAGCTTCCGCCGAGACTGTTGAGCTCTACCTTGAGGAGCTGGCCAGTGTCGACAGTGTCTCCGTCACTAGGAGCAACGTTGGCGCTTCCGAGTATCATTACACTGTTGTCTTCGATGGTGCCATTGGAAGCAATGGTAACGTTGGAAACCTTAATGTCACTGTCTTGAGTATCAGCTCAGGGTGCGAGGACATTGTTCCCAGCACTTTCACTTCCCCTGCCGTCGTCACCCAGAGTGGAGTTGCGGGTGCCGTCAATGAGGTCGTGACAATCTCGACTGATGCTTACTCGAACCTGGCCGGATCCTTCGACCTCTCGTTTGACTTCGAGGGTGACTATTCTCAGGTCCTCCTCGACCCTACCACTAGCGCTGGGCCGAGACTTGTCTCTGTCACTGCTGGAAGCAGGACTGTTACATCTGCCAACGATATCTCGACCATTCTGAACGCCTATGACAAGGTCAAGATTGCGGGACAGACTTTCACGGCTTTGACTGTTGCTGTCGATGGTCTTTCCTTCACGATTTCTGACTACCACAAGTCCGGCGCCTCTTCTGTGCCTGTGTTCATCATGGACAATGTCGTCGGCATGGCCGGCGTCACCCAGAATACTGTCAACTTGGTGTTCACCACCCCTCAGATCAGCCCCATTGGCATCATTGGTGCTGATGATATCATGATTATCGACGACACCACTGGAACCGAGTACACCTTCTCTACCACTGCCACCAGCGACTCCAGCAGTCCTTGGACTGTCACTCTCGACTCGAACTGGCTTCCTGCCACCAACGCGCAGGTGACCGTCTACAAGAAGAAGGTCGTCAGAGTCCCTTTTGATGCGACCGCTTCGGAGATGGAGGCATTTATTGAGGCTCTCCCCTCTGTTGGAGACGTTGATGTTTCTCGCTTTGGACCCAACGCTGCCAACGGCTACACCTGGTCCGTCACGTTCAACAGTATGAGCGGCCCCAGTTCTGCTCTCGCTGGCAAGAACCTCAACGCTGACCTTTCCACTTCTGAGTTTTTCTCAGTTGCCAGTTGCACTGACGGTGATGCGGATGGCGCCTACTTCAGGGACGGCATGATGAACAACAAGCCCAAGTTTTCCCAGCTCGACTCCGTCTATTACATTGCCGTGAAGGCAGATGGCACAACTTGGGAGGTCTACGACAACTCTGGCGCGGCAATTTCTGCTGACCCAGCCACACCTGTTGCCTACTCTCCTGGGGTTGGCACATGGTCCAATAACTGTGTTATTGCTGCGGCCACCGCCCCTGTCGACCTGCTTACTGGCAAGGCCGTCTCTATTTCTTCCACTGTCAGCGTTGCCGGTGTCGCCGCTTCCTTCGACAATGTTGTTTCTTCGACTGTTAACAGCGTTGGCGCCCCTGAGGTTCACACCGTCAAGGTTGATGCTACCAAGGATGACGTCAATGGAGAGTTCCACCTCAGGTTCAACCACAGCAACACCATCGCTGTTATGCACTATGATGAGACTGCCGATGACTTCAAGACCAAATTGGAGGCCCTCAGCACGGTCGGTTCTGTGTCCGTCTCGAGGGCAGCCACTGCGTCTACGTTTGGCTACGAGTGGATGGTGACCTACCATGACCAGAGCGGTGACATGCCCCTGCTTATTGCTACTATTCCTGACAAGGTTGTTGCGACCATTGATCCCACTGCCGCTGGTGTCGTTGACACCATAAATCACCTCGTCACCATCTCTGCTGAACTCTACGCCGAGCTTTATGATGGTGCCAAGATCACTTACAGTGCCAACGGCGGAACCGTCATTGGCGGCTTGTCCGAACAAGACTACTACGCCATTGTCAAACCCGGCAACAAGATTGGCTTTGTTACCACTCGTGCTCTTGCCTTCGATGATACTAACCTCGAGGCCCTCAGTGCTGGCGCTGCTGGCACTACACACTTGATCACCAAGGCGAGCGTGAATGCGCTTTCTGGCACTGGTGTTGCCGTGTCTGTCACACAGACGAGTGCTGGAGTTGAGGCTGACTGGTACACCGTTGCTACCGGTCTCACGACCGGTACGGAATACTTTGCTAGGATTGCGGCGGCGAACAGCGCTGGCTACGGCGCCTACACTACTAGTGACCAGAATGATGGCGAGGGTGTTGTTCCCTTCCGTCATATTGCTAGGTCCGCCCCCGCTGCCCCTGTCGTCACTGCCACTGCCCTCTCGAACTCTGCTATCGAAGTCTCTTTCACCGAGCCTAGTAGCGAGGGAAGTGACATCGATCTCTACAAGATCGAGTGGACAACTGATGCTGACTTTTCTACCGGGCCCAAGAACATTGCGACCATCAGGCTCAACAACACCAACTCGTCCGACACCCTCGGATCCTTCACCCTTGGCTATGGCGGTGTCTCTACCATTGCCCTTGCCGCCGACTCTACTCCTGCCCAGGTTGAGGCTGCCCTTGAGGCTCTCGAGACTCTTGGAGACATCTCTGTCTCCTCGGGCGACCTTAGGAATACGTTGGGGATTTCGGCCACTGGCAAGTTCTTGGATGCTACCAAGAACTCGGAGTGGGATGTCACCTTTGTCCAGGATGTCGGCTTGTTGGGCGACTTGACCATTGATACAACCAACCTTTTCTCTGAGTCAACTCAGGGACAAATCAACGGATACATAAAGAACGGTACCACCGGAGTTACTTACCCATCGCACTACGGATTTGACTACATGCACGCTAGCAAGGAGACTTGCGGAAGCACTGTGATTGGCTCCTCTTCGTCTGTCCAGAAGATCGTCCTCAGGGCCAACGACGCAGTTGTCACCGGAGGGTCTTTCCAGCTCGAGCTTGATGGAGAAAGGACCGACTGCATTCTCTTCAGTGCCACCGCGGCTGACCTGAAGACCAAGCTCTCTGCCCTTGAGAATGTCAAGAACGGTGTTGAGATAACCTCCAACGAAATCAACGCCGATGACTTTGGCTTCGCCCGCGAATACACTGTATACTTCACTGGCGAATACCCCGATGGCGAATGGCCCACTTTAAGGAAGGTCGAAGAGTCCTTCGGAAAAGCTTACCTTGCGAATGCTGGAGCCGGGGGCTGCGCTGCCTGGGCTGGAGGTGCTGATCACAGTTTGACAGTGCTCCCCATCCTTGAAGAGACTGCCTGCAGCGGCGGAGTTGCCGAGACTCAGGCCATTGTCATCGACGGAACTGGCATCCTTGGCGGATCTTTCGATCTCTACTACGGAGGAGAGTCTGTCACCGACATCAGTGTCACCAGCACCGCTCTACAGCTTGAGGCCAAGATTGCACAGTTCACTGCCATCACCTCCGTGAGCGTCACTAAGCACGCTCACAGTGACCAGGCCTATGGAACCGCGTGGGTCGTCACCTTCACCGCCAACAGTGGTGACATTGAGATGCTTGAGATCAAGGACCTTAAGGTCACTGGATCTGATGCGAACGCCAACATCTACCCTATGATCAACATTACCACATTCGCTGACAACGCCGACGACATCTCCGGAGATTTCTATATCCACTTGAACGGAGAGATGAGTGAGCCCATCAGCTACAAGGCTTCTCAGCAGAAGATGGTTCAGGCCCTCGAGAAGTTGAACAGTGTCGGCAAGGTTGCCATGATTGGCTCCGCTGCTGATCACGTCGTCTTCTCTGGAAACACTTCCATGATCGTCGATGATGACTTTGACAACAGAAAGGGCGTTAAATTCGTCGGAGGCGTTGGTGAAGTTGGATATGTCATGGGAGACTTGACTTCTTCTGTGGCTATTGGAGACGCTGTCTCTATCGGCAGCTGCTCTGAGTTCGCCACCATCGTCAACATTACTTACCAGTCTTACCCTCAAGTTTCGAGCACCCTCCCTTTTGAGTACCCCTGGCTCATCAAGAACCACGTCGCCAACTTTACTGCTGTTGCCTCGGAGCTCGTTGAGAGCGGAAAGCTCGCCGATCAGGGTGTTACCACTATCCTCCTCTCGAGCCCCTTCCAGCGCTCATGTGCTCCTGACGGAGAGGCGGACGGACTAGGATTAGCTTCCGATGGCGAGGCCTTCCTCGAAGCTTACATCGGAAAGCATGTCATAAGTAAGACTGCCCTTGAAGGGCGCGTTAGCATCCAGAGCCTCTTCAGTGTCAAGACTACCTACCCTGGAAATACTGACTCTACCCTGAGGCCCATTGTTTACCTTGAAGACGGAGCTGTTGCTGGCCTTGGTCTTACTACCGGCAAAAAGATTTCGATTGACGGCTCGCAGTACACTATTAATGCCATTGACGCTGCATCCTGCGGAACTGAATGCCTTACCCTGAGCGCCGATTACACCGGAACTGCCATCACCAACGCCCATGTTGCCATGCCTGTCTACACCGAGACTGTGACGGCCTACACCACTGCTGACCTTACGACTTCTCTTGTTGCTGGAAGTATCCAGTCAATTGCTGTCTCCCACGGTGGAACTGGTGTGACTGCCGCCCCCACTGTGACCATTAGTGCCCCCTCGGCTGGCGGCGTCCAGGCCACGGCCACTGCCAATTTCGTTGACTACACCCAGAGCGACCTTGATGGAACCAACAATGTTGCCCTCTTAACTGATATCATTACAGTCGATGCTACCCTTTATGCCCACGTCTCTACTGGATCTGCGGTTGTCTACACTCACGGATCAGGCAGCAGTGCCATCACGGGTCTCACGTCTGGCAACACCTACTATGTCATTAAGCTTCCTACTGTTCAAGAAATCCGCTTGTCCGATACTATGGCGAAGGCCTTTGCTAATGACTACCGTGACCTCACCGTCGTTGACGGAGATGCTGACCACTCGCTTGCATTCCAGGCGGTTACTAACATCCACGTCACCAACGGTGGCTCTGGCTACACTTCCACTCCTACCGTTACATTCAGTGCTGGCAGCAATGTTGCCGTCATTGTCAAGCTCATCACTCAGCACGTCTGGATTGGAGAGGATAAGCTTCTCGTTTCGTCCGTCACCCCCACTAGTATTGCCTTGACTGGAGTGGTCAGCTACGACAATGTTGGTGCTCGCATGTTTGCCAAGGGCCACGGAGTTGAGTACGCCGTTGCGATGAAAGCCTTCACTGGTGACCTTGACACCTTGAGGGTTATGCCCGCTGGTAACTGGAGGGGCAAGAACGCCAGAATCCATGTCACGAGGCCCAACGGCAAGTCTCCTCTCACTTACGTGCTTGGTTCTCCCAGTGAAATCCAGACCGTCAGTCTGAGGCAAACCTCTGCCCCCGCTGCTGCTATCTCTGGTGGAGTTGCCATGACAGGTATCACTGCTGGTGGAAGCAACTATGCCAACCCCGTCACCGTCGTGATTTCTGCTCCTGACGACGCTGCTGGAACCCAGGCCACGGCCACTGCCACTACTGATGGAAGTGCCATTAACGGCGTCACCGTTACTAACAAGGGAAGCGGTTACTTCACCACCCCCACCATCACGATCGTTCCCAATGTGGCGGACACCACTGCCTCTGGTGCTATCATCGCGGCAGGCCTGGCTGATGTCAACGACTTCTTTACCCTCACTTACAACGGAGTTGAAACTCCCAAGATGCACTTTGGTGCGTCTGCTGCTATTGTCGAGGCTCAACTTGAGGCTCTTCACACGGTTGACCAGGTCACGGTTGAGAGGACTGGAAACGGAGCCACTGCCGGCTGGAACTACGGCTACATTTACACCATTGCGTTCTGGGGCACCCGCCCTGAGGGCGATGTCTCCACGCTCAGCAGTGATAACAGCCCCGCTGGAAGCACCGCTACTTCAGGGTTCTCCATCCATCACAGCACTGTCAGACAGGGAGTTGCTAATGCTGCCTACAGCAGTCAGTACATTGCCTTGAATGAGAACGACGCCTACGCCATCAGGGTCACTGCTAGGAACGCCCAGGGCTTCGGCGCCTCGAGCTCTGTCATCACCTCCAGCACAAGTGACTATGGCTCCCTTCCCACCAAGCCCAGGTCTGTTGTGCTCGGAAAGTACTTCACTTATGATTCTCTCTCCCTCGACTACAAGCCTCCTCTCAATGACGGAGGTGACGACATTACCAAGTATAAGGTTGAGTGGGACACTTCTTCTGCCTTCGACACTGCCTCCATTTACTACGGTAGCGACGAGGTTGCTATTGTCAAGGAAGTTCAAGAACTCAGTCTTTACTTCCGTGGTGGAGACACTGTCGTCCCTCGCTCTGGCACCTTCAAGTTGAGCTGGGGTGGACAGACGTCTAGTGACCTTGCCTTCGATATTGATGCCACCGATCTTGAGGACGCCATTGCCGCCCTTACCGGTGTTACTTCGGTTGCTGGACGCCCCGTCAAGGTCAGCAAGAGGTCTTACGGATATGGCAGCAAGTGGAAGGTCACGTTCAAGAGTGGTCTGCTCGGAAACTTGGGAATGATGACTGTTGACGACTCTGACATAGTGGGTGACGATGCGTACATGAGTGTCAGTGAGATCACCGCCGGAAGCGCTGATATTTACCCCGGAGATTACACGTATGAGGTTCAGACCATCTACACCTCTGCCCAGACCCCCATCTCTGGCAAGTTCACTCTGTCCTTCGAAGGCGTTTCGACGCCGTCTCTTTGGTCCGATTCTAGCGCAGCTGTTGTCAAGGATGCTCTTGATTCTCTTGGTACCATTCATACTGTCAATGTCGTCAGGTCTCAACTCGATGCGAACCTTAAGTCCTACGCGTGGACGGTTACCTTCACCCATCTCAAGGACGAGAACGTGCAAGGTGCCGGCGACATTGGACTTCTCATTGCCAGTTCTGATTCCACCGTGCCCTTGGCGCCCGCCCGTACCGCTGCCATCAACATCTTCGAGAATGTTAAGGGAACCAACCAGATGAGCTACAAGATCTCTGGCGTCACCGCTGGTGAGACCTACTACTCCAGGGTCAGTGCTTACAATAGTCTTGGCTTTGGAGTCGTCTCTTCCGTCAGCAGCGCCGTCCCCAAGGGACAGCCCAGTCCTCCCACTTCTGCTTCCGCCTCGATCGCGTCCGGAACCAGTGTCAACATCGCCTGGACTTCCGTCGCCAGCGACAACGGTGACAGCGTCGACGGATTCAGCATCGAGTACTATTCTGCTGAGAATGCCCTCGAGGTACAGAAACTGACCACGAGTAGTACTGATGGCATTGTTGAGGTCCAGAAGGTCCGCACCACTGCCGACAGCAACTCTCTCAACGGTTATTTTACTCTGACCTTCGGAGGCGAGACCACTGAGCTCATTTCTATCAACGAGGCTGCTGATGGAGCGGTCAGCTTTGAGAGCAAGCTCTCCAAGCTGGCTTCCATCGGAACCATCTCTGTCACGAGGGATTATTCATTCACTCCCGTTATCGGAAAGACGGTTGCTGCTTCCACTAACAGTAACACTGTCACCGTCACATCGTGCACGTCCAACGACTGCAGGAACGACTTCTCCGTCAATGACATTATCAAGATTGGAGAAGAAACCTTCACCATTACGAACGCCAACCCCGGCGCCAATCAGATGACCCTCAGCAGCAACTTCCTTGGAACTGCCCAGACCGCTGGAGACATTTACACTTGGGCCTTCGGGTACGAGTGGACCATCACCTACGTGTCCCACGTTGGAGATCAGCCTCTCATTGTTGCCACTGGAGCCGACAACTGGAGTGGTGTTAACCCCACGATTCAGGCGTACACTGTCACCAATGGCGAGGCCCCCATCAGCGGAAGCTTCAGGCTCACGTATGAGGGTGAGAGCACTCCCCCCCTCATTCACGACTGCACTGCTGCTGAGGTCAAGACTGCCCTTGAGAGTTTGACCACTGTTGGCGTCGTTGGCGTCAGCAGGTTCGTCAACAACAACGGTCACGATTACCTCATTACCTTCACCACTGAGCTGGGGCCCCTGAATGTCATCACTGTGGACGACTCGGAGCTGACTGGACCTTCGGCTAAGGCTCAGGTCAACATCATGGTTAGTGGCGTCTTGCCCACTGACTACGGAAAGCTGACTGTTGCCTCTGGAAGTGCCCTCTCCCAGACTGTCACTGGATTGACCAAGGGAACCGCGTACATCTTCCGCGTTCGCTCTTACAACAGCGAGGGCTACGGAGACTACGTCCTGGCTGCTCCCTCCCCTCTTGCGCCCAAGACTGCTCCCTCGTCGGTGGAGGATGTTGGAATCTTCCCTATGTCTGACACCGCCATTAAGGTCGTCTTCAGCAAGTCTTCGGACCTGGGAGGTGCCGCTATTACCCGTTACCGTGTCCAATGGGACATGGATTCTACCTTTGTCAACATTGCCACCAGTGGGTTCCAGTACGACATCGTCGTCTCTGACCCAGCACAGACTCAGTTCTGCTACAATATACCGATTCCTTCCGCTTCTTCAACGATTGCTCGCTATGTCCGCGTCCTTGCTTACAATGACTATGACTGGAGCGCCCCTGCTGCCTCCACGCCTACTTCTGTCGCTGCTCAGCTCCTCGCCCCGGGCTCTGTCCAGAATGTAGCCCTCTCCTCCACCTCTGCCACCGGCATGAGGGTTTCTTTCGGAGCTCCTTCCGCCAGTGTCTGCGAGTACGGCGGAGACGGAGGTTCACCCATCACTAGTTACTTGATCGAATACGATGAGAACAGTGACTTCAACTCCCCTGCTACCTCAATCAGTATCGACTCTTCCCTCACTAGCTACGTTATTGGTGGAAGGGACGTTTTCACTGGTCTTGAGAGCGGTGGACTTGAACCTGGAAAGACTTACTTTGTCCGTGTTTCTGCTGTCAACTCCGTTGGAGCCGGACCTGTCACAGCGGCCACCCCCACTTCCGTAACTCTCGCCGATACCAGGGCTGAAGCGCCTGCGGCTGGAACTGCCGCGGTCTCTTCCGCCACTTCCATCACTTTCTCTTGGAACACTCCTACCTTTGACGGAGGAGAGAGCATCGACTACTACCTTGTCGAGTACGGAACTGTGTCCACCTTCGGAAAGTCCCAGTTCCAGACTGTGGATGTTGTCAACGAGGTGCAGAGTGTTGTTGTCGAAGCTGACAGTGTCGTCATCGAGGAACAGGCCATCACTGCCACTGTTGCCGTCGCCAACGAGAGGCAAACCGTCAGGACTGCCGTCACTGGAGTGGATGAAATTCAAACTGTTACCACCACCGCTGATGAGGTCTTCAACGAGGTTCAGACTGTCACAACCACTGCGGTTGATACTGATGAGGTTCAGACTCTTACTCCCTACGCCTCTAGTGTCAATGAGGTCCAGCTTGTCCGCTCCCATGGTAGTGACATTCCCGAGATCCAGACTGTCACTGTTGGGGCTGTCAGGACCCCTGAGGTGCAGACTATTGTCTTCACCTTTTCTAACGTCAACATCACCAAGAGTGAGGCCGCTGATGCTGGGACTGGAAATGGAGGATCCGCTTTTACCACTGACGACTGCGATGTTGGTTCAGCTTGTACCTGGGTCGAGAGCAAGATCACAGGAACCTTCGGCCTCAGCTTTGACTTCGACACTTGCGGAGAACTCTCCGGAACCAGCAAGATCAACTTCTGCCAGGACGGATACCTCGCCACCGCGGACACTATTGCCTGCACGCCCACTAGTGGCGCTGTTGGAACTACCACTGTGGGCTCAGGAACCAACTGTAACACTGGATTGATTGACATCGCTGATACAACCATGAATGCTGCTGATTCCTTGCAGGGACACCTCCAAGGAATCAAGGACGACAACTCTATTACTTCCTTCATGACTGATGCTGGGGGTGACGGCGTCACTGTTACGAGGACTGGAAACGTTGCCACCGCCGGTGGTTGCTCATGGAGCACTACCGACAGCAAGTACAAGTGTGACGGAGTATACACCATCACTTACTCCGTCACCTTCGTTGGAGATACTTTGCGAGGAAACGTTCCCGAGCTTAAGGTTGCGGCGTCTACTGTTGCCATGCCCAACCATCCTTCTGACCCTGGATTCGATAGCAGGACGAGTGGAGGTGTGTCTATCGATGACTACTGCACCGCCAACCCTGCCAACTGTGTTGTCCCAACCACCACCTACACGGCTACTGCCAACGAGGTCACGGTTGGAAACCAGCCTGATGGAACCATCAAGCTCAACTACGAGTGCGAGAGTAAGACTTCGGGCCTGACCGATGTTACAACTGCTGGAAATGCCAACCTCGTCATCAAGACCATCAGCGACTCCACCATTGATGCCACTGCGGACGGAAGTGTCCCTGGCTTTGACTCTACTGCCGACACCATTTCCATTACAAGTTCTCTTTACAACGCTATCAAGACCGGAGACAGGCTCTACTACAGCGTCAACGGAGGGGGTGTTATTGCCGGCCTTACTGATGCAACTGTCTACTACGCCATCAAGTCCACCACTGACAAGGTTAAGCTCGCAGAAACTGAGAAACTTGCCATTGCCGGAACTGCTATCGACTTGACAGGCGTTGGATCGGGTACCACCCACATTCTTGAGCTTGCTCCTCCTGTGGCTGGTGACTACGTCAGGATCGGTGGAACGGGAAGCTGCGTGACTTTTGGAACCTGCGACGAGTACGCCCAGGTTTCTTCGATCAGCTCTGACAGTGTCGCGAGTCCTGGACCTTACACCTACACTGCCATCATGACTGCCACCGTTGCCAAGACAGCTGGTACCTACACTGATGTTGAGTACGGCCACTACTTCAGTGACTTGTCCGAGGGCGGAAATGGAGTCGGCAGCTTCTGCTCGACCCAGCGCATCATGCCGACTGACGACATCACTGTCACCTACAATGGCGACAGCACCGCTACCACCGGATTCAAGAATAAGATTGAGGCCATTGATGCTATTGCCGCCAGTGGCATCACTGTCACTAGGACGAGCTATGATGTTACCTCTAACATTGTCGGCTTCACCTACAGCATCACCTTTACTTCTGCTCCTGGTTCCGTCAACGAAGTTGCCTGCGACGTCACCAGTCTGACGAAGACCAACTCCGGCGCTGGTGCCTCGACCTGTACGGTCGCTACTGTCCAGGAGGCAAGTCTCATGGCCGGCGAGTACGTCTTGACTATGTCCTACCCCCACGAGTTTGAGGCTCCTGTCTCGAACTTCACCTCTGGAGCTCTCAGGTGGAACCTTGAGGCTGCCAACATGGTCGCCACCCTCGAGACTGTTACTGCCACTCACCCTGTGTCCAGTGCTACCGAGAAGGTTTGGGGAGAAATTGCCGTCTCTCGTTCGGCCTACACTCCTTCCACCCACAACAGGTGGAGCGGAGGCTACACGTGGACTGTCACCTACCTCACCAGGGGTGGTAATATTCCTTCCATGAGCAAGGGTCCTTGGACCTCAGGCACTGATACCGGTTATCGTTTGAATGACCTTGTTCAGCCCACTGTCTCTGCTCAGCCTTACCTCCTTATCGGAGATGAGGATTCGAGCGCCAGGATGCCTGATCTGTATCAAGGCGCGCCTGACAGTAAGGATCCTTCTCAGTGGTTCGTTGATCCCGTGAACAACGTCGCCAAGGATGGTAACCAGGTTGGAGGAAGCTTCGGCCTCACTTGGGCTGGCACCACCTACATTTCTGGTTCTAGTAGTACGGACAGCGCCTTCCTCATTCAGGATCCTGCTAGCTACGAGGCCGTCTCCGCCCAGACTTTCCTTGCTGCCTTCGGCTCCAGCCTTACCGGAACGCCCACGGTCCTGGACACCTTCGATGCTTCTGACTCCAACATTGTTGACACCGGAAACGATGAAATCACTTTGAGCAGCACAGCTTGGGGATTGTTGTCGGATGGAGACCCCGTCCTTTACGGCGGCTCTGCCGGTGTCATCGGTGGCCTCACTGATGCCACGATCTACTATGTTAAAAAGGCCACGTCACCTGACGTCAAGTTGGCCTTGTCTTACAAGGATGCCATTGCCGGGACTGCTATCACTCTTAGTTCAGTTGGAACCGGCTCTCACACCCTGTCCTATTACGATAGGGTCAGTGTAACGAGGAGTACTGCACCTACCAACCAGGCTATGGGATACACCTATACCATCACCTACGACCATTATGATGTCGGAGGAGACGTCGCGCCCTTGACGAACACTTTGACCAACCTCAAGCCCTCGGCCAGCGCTGGGCTCACGTTCGTCGAGCAAACTCCCGGAACTGCTCTCCAGGGAACCTTCCAGCTCCGGTTCAATGGACAGACCACTGGTCCGATCGCATACAACGAGAATGCGATGAGTGTCCAGGCGGCCCTCAATGAGCTCTCTTCCATTTCGCCCTCAGAAGTTGTGGTCACCCGTAGTGGGCCCATGAGGACCGGAGGGTCCAAGGGATCCCCTGGCACCCAAGTTGAAGGCTATGTTTGGAGTATCACCTTCATGAGCAACGTTTGGAAGGATCCCACTGTTGCGCACGATGCCAGTAGTGTTCCTGGAAACTGGGTTGGTGCTGCCGCCTTGTGGACCGACACCTGGGACACGGGCTTCAGCAAGGCCTGGGGCAAGAATGTTGGAGACATGCCCGCTATCACTTGTGTCGACACTGCTCTTTACACGACCAATGGAGCCCTCCCCTCGGACGGCTGCGCTGTCACTGAGTACACCAAGGGGTCAGATCCCCTCGGAGGAACCTTCACAGTTTGCTTGGACACTTCTGGCCACGATGTCATCAACATCCAGGGAGTTCAATGCACAGGCGCGATCGCGCACAATGCTTATGCGAGCGCCGCTGATTCCGGAGGTGATGGAAGTTCGATGGAGGAGAAGCTCGAGGCCCTCACCAACATTGGAGACTTGGCCGTGAGCCGAAGCAATGTCAACATGGGCGGCAACAATGGTGGCTACACCTGGACTGTGACTTTCCTCAGGGATGATGACCAATCTGGTGGACAGTTCGGAGGCTGTGAGCAGAAAGATGACGCCAACCAGCTATGCAACTCGCCCGGAAATGTGCCCAAGTTTTGCGACGCAGGAAGCTGCGCGCCTAATGTGGCAAGTATGAAGGGAAGCTGCGACAACACAAATGTCTTCAGTTCCTACACCCCCTACCAGACGTGGCACTCGGCCGTGCCTGACGGCAAATTGTTGGGCGTTACTGTCACTGCTGGAGGAACGGGCTATGGCAGCGCTCCGGCTGTTACGATTGGTGCCCCTGACCACTGGAATGGAATCCAGGCCACCGCCACTGCCACTCTTACCGGAGGTGCCGTCACTGGCATTACCCTCACCAACCAAGGAACGGGCTATACTTCCGTTCCCACTGTCTCCTTCGGCTCTGGTGCCGCCGCTGCCACCGCTGTGATTCAGTCTCCTCCTCCGTACGGCCAGCACTTCAACTGCTCGTACGTGACCATCTTGGATGCGTCGTCCACCCTGCCTCCCCCGTCTTCTGTTGAGACCCAGGTTGTTTACCTCAAGGATCCTGACTACGCGGGATGGGACGAGGGAACTGAGAACGATAACAGCATTGAGAAGCTGTACGCCATTGAGTTTTACGGCTACTACAGTAACTGCTTGAGGAACACTGACTCTGCCACTGAATTCGGCTGGGCCTTCGAAAGGGCTTTTAACGCTACTCAGGGAGACACTTCCATCACTGAGATTACTCAGCTGACCCACTACTCCGTTAACAGGGGAACCAGTGAGACGCTGGCCCCCAATGGATACGTCTACACCATTAATTTCCACGGAGCTGAGGGTGACATCGCTGACCCTGGCACGGCTAATGGACTGAGGTTCCACTACTCGCTCGGAGCTCAATTTGACGCTACTGCCGCCAGTGTATTCGACTTCACCGCCAATGAGATCATTGTCTCTGCCCTCGAGTATGCCCAGTTTATCACTGGAGATGAAGTTAAGTATGACAAGGGCATCGGTGGAGCGGCAATCACCGGCCTCGTTGACGATAAAAGCTATTTCGTCATCAAGTCTGCTACTGCCAACAGGATCAGTCTTGCCGCTACCAAGGCCGACGCTTTGGCGGGAACCCCCAAGATTGGCTTGTCTGTTGTCGCCGGCTCTGGAACTGCTCACTGGCTGAGGTCTCGTCCTTTCACCGAAATGTGTGGTGAGAGTACCACACCCACAGTTATCTCGACTTTCGATGGATCAGACGGTTTAAAGGTCACTGGAATTACCATCACCCTGCTGGCTGCTGAGTACAACAACCTGAGTGATGGTGATGCCATTACCTACAGTAAGGGAACCGGTGGCACTGTCATCACTGGTCTTACAGATGGCGCCATGTACTTCGTTAAGAAGGGAGTTAGCCCGGCCATCGAGCTTCACCCGTCCAAGGCCCTCGGCGGCGCCATCTCCCTCACAGCCAGTGCCGGAACTGCCCACACTATCAGCACCATCACAAAATACCTCGCTGCTGGATCAAGTGAGCCCTTTGATACCGAAAAGAATCAGAACATCCTTGCCTCTACTGTTTTCGACTCGCAGGTTCACCCCTTCGACAAGACTACCAGTGGCTGTGTTGATGGAAATGTCCACCGCGGTAACTTCACTAGCTTTTACGTCACCGGCGACACCAACCTTGTCCACGACAATGTTGCTGCCGTCACCTTTGACCCCAGCATTGTTGGCGTCATTGACACCACCAACAATGTTATCACCGTCCTAGCTGCTGAATACGCCCTCGTCTCTACTGGCGACAGCGTTGTGTATGACATCGGAACCGGTGGTACCGTCATTAGCGGTTTGACGAACGGTGTCACCTACTACATCATCAAGACTTCTACCACCAACAAGATCTCGTTGGCGCTCTCTTATGCCGATGCCGTTGCCGGAACTGCGATCAGTCTTCTTGACGTTGCTGGAAGCACAAACGTGGTGCAGACCTTGACGCCTGCCCTAGCTAACCCTGGATACTTTGACCCTAACTTCAATTACGAACTTAGGTGGAATGCCCCTGCTGAGGGAGCCTACTACACTCAAAACAATCACGCTTCCAAGAGTATTCAGTGGCATCTCGAGAACCAAGGCACCTTCAGGAGGGTGAACGTTACCAGGAGCGTTATCGGTCAGTATGGAGTCGTTGAGTGGACCGTTACCTTCGTCCACAACGTTGGCCAGACGCCCCCTGGAACCGGAGATATCGCCCCTCTTGTGGTCGTCCAGGAGCCGGATGTCCTTGGAACTATCACCACTCCCATCATCTCCGAGTCTCAGAAGGGAAGCACCGGTTTGTCGGGAACCTTCACTATTGATTACTCTAGCCCTGCCGGATCGCGCTCCGTCCTCTTTGACGAAACTGCCGAGAGGATGAAGCACAAGCTTGAAGAGATGACTACCATTGGCAGTGTTCATGTTGTGCGCTCTGAGTACCCCAGCAGTAAGAGTGGTGGCTGGGGAAGCCAGCCTGTTTCCACTGATGGAACCCTTGGTGGGTACAAGTGGAATATCAGGTTCGTCAAGAATCCCGGTATGAGTTCCGGCTTCACCTTCCCCCCCGGAAGTGGAAACGTCGATCCTATCACCATCACCTACTCGTCGTCCCTCAATGGTGCCAGTGCCCTCGCTGAGAATACGCAGGTATCCACTGGAAGTGCCGCCCTTAGTGGAAGCTTTATGCTGACCTACGATGGCGCGTCTACCGGACTCCTCTCTTACGAGGAGAGCTCTGCTACCATGAGTCAGGAGCTTGATGAGCTCACTACGGTTGGCGACATGACTGCCGTCGGAGGTGACAGAGCCATGCAGCTGATCCCCGGGTTGACTGCTACTGTCTACCGTGACGGCAAGGCTGCCTCTGTTGTCGGTGGAGATTTGAGGGAACACCTTGCGCCTGGGCAGAAGTTCAGGATCGGCGGTGGCTTCACCGGTGACTCTGGCCTTTACGCCGGAGGCGATGGCTCCTTGCTCCTTGACACTGTTGTCACTAACAGGGGATCACCTCTTGTCAAGACCACCAGTGTTCTTGACAAGGCTCTTTTCCCCGGACACCAGGTCAACATTGGAGGAGACACCTACACTGTCAACAGGACTGGGGTCGAGGTGCAGACTCTGATCGTCCACGAGCAGAATTCTACCATGAATGAGATGTTCGTCCACAACCCCACTCACTTCAAGTACAAGCTCAACTTCCACCATGCCGCCGTCAACAGTACCACCACATGCCTCGGCGACACTGCGACTGCCGCAGAAGTGCAGGCTGCCTTGAACGACTTGCCCAAGGTTACCCCCGGAGACATTGTTGTCACCAGGACTGGCGACGGCAAACCTTACGACCCCTATGTCTACTCGATTTACTTCGAGGGCAGCTCCGTTGTCGGAGATGTTGACCAGCTGACTGTTGTCAAGGGAGAATGCGACATTAACAAGTTCTACAACCAGAGGCCTGTCTATGTCAAGACTGCCATTGAGGGCGGTAGGGTTGAGCACAAGAAGCTCACCCTTGCCGCCGACAGTGGCACCATCACCGGGGGCTACTACAAGTTGAGGTACACTGACAAACACGGCAACACCACTGAGAGCTCCAGCTGCATTGACTGGACAGCCACTGCGGCTACCATCGAGGAGGAGCTTGGAAACTTCAGGTTGTTGAGTGACAGCCCGAGCGGAAGGGTCCTTGACATCAGTACCGACAGTGGAACCTCCACTCAGAGCAAGTTCAAGCTGCTCGGAACTGACGTGGCCTTGGACCATGGAAACTATGCCGGCGGCTTCAAGGCCGGCGATGTAGTCCGCTTCGTTGACTTTGTTGAGAGCCACACTGTGGCCTACACTGCTAACAATGTTGCTGCCCAAACCTTTGATGACAAGGCGTACATGATTGCCGAGGTATCTGCCGATGCTAAGTACATCACGTTGACTGAGAAGGTCTCCTGGACTAGCTCTGACACAATGGTATCTATCTTCCATGTTAACAAGCCTGCCACTGTCAAGAAGACCGGATGGGGTGCCACTGTTCCCCAGATTACCAGGCTGACCACCTTCAGTAACGCTGCCGTTACCCCTCATTCTAGTGGCAGCTTCAAACTGAAGGTCACCCACGATGGCATCGAGGCCAGTACCGCATGCCTGGCGTACGGTATCAGTGCTGCGGACATGAAGGCCGCTCTTCAGAGCTCGCTCACCGTTGACGGAGGAACACACAGGTTTGACTGGAACAACGATGGCCTCGGCAATGATGATGGCCACATTACCATTACTAGGACTGGCGACGGGACCTTTTCGTCCGGGTATGGATATGTCTACGGCTTCACCTTCGAGGGCCACGCTTCCGTCATGGGCACAAGCGCTGTCTTGGGAACCAACGCCCCTGTCATCGAGGTTATCGGGGAGGGTTCCTTCAACGGCTGCAATGATGTTAGTGGAACTGTTACGGACCTGAGTGGAACCTTCACTGGAACTGTTGCCAACGCTAACAACCAGATTACCTCTTTGACGTCGTCTGTCAATGGCTACTTGAACTCTGGTGACAGGATCAAGATTGCTGGAAGCACTGTTGCCGACAAGACTTACTACATCAGCACTATTGATGCTGCTGGAACTACTGTTACCCTGACTGAGAACTTTGTCGGAGCTGGCGGTTCTGGAAAGGCCATCACCCTTGTGGAGGGTGGAATTCCCCAGTTCACCGTCCAGACGACGGAGGCTGGTGTTGACGCCTACACTTATGACATCTACTTCACTGGTGCCCACCTCTCCAATGTTGGAGAACTCACTGTTTTCGAAGAGGGCAGTGGAACGTGTGCCAGTACTTTCACTCACTTAAATGGAATGAACAGAAATGTTCACATCGAGACTGTCCAGCAGGGAGGAAGTGAAGAGGTGCAGACTCTTGTGCTCAAGAGTTCTGTTCCTGTCGCGGCCACCGTTGGCACGCCCAGCACTGCTGAGTACTTCAAGTTGTACCTGAACAATGGAGAAATGGGTATCAACAGCTGGCACACTACCGCCAACCCCAGTCTTGACACACCCAAGGCTGATGATGTTTGTTACCCTTGGGGAGTTACCGCTGCCACGCTTCAGAACGACATCAACGCCAGGCTCAAGGAGAAGTTCCTCAAACAGCTTCTCCCTGGACCCGGAGAGGAGCGCTTCTGGGATGAACAAGTTGCTGTCAGCAGGCACGGACTTGGAGACTCCAGCAGCATGTTTGGTTACACTTACAGTATTACCTTCCACGGCGATTACGTCAGGGGAGACATTCCTGAGATCTGGCTTGAGACGGACCACAACTACACTAACCACAAGTTCATTGGAACCGGTTTGAATGACGCCAACTTCACCGGTTGGTATAGCCCCGGCTCTCAGACTAGGGCCGGCCTCAACCCCGAGTCAAGGTCGGAAGACCTTGACTGGATCAGGGTCCAGATTTCTAAGGTTGACGACAGTAATGCCTACACCGCTGTGGACCAGATCACGGTCACCGCCCCCAACACTTACTACAAGGAACTGCTTTACACTTTCGATGGATCGTCTGCCGTTACTGCCTCTGTCTTGACGGTTGACAGCGCCACCTGGACCGCTTTGAGCGCCGGTGAAGCCATCATCTACAATGACGGAACTGGTGCCAGTGTCACTGGCTTGACTGATGGCCAACTTTATTACGTAATTAAGGAAACTACCCCTACCATTAAGCTTGCGGCGACCTGGACCGACGCTATGGGTGGAGTTGCCGTAACCATAACTGGTGGAGGAGGAGCTGGAAACACCATTTCCGACTACGACTTGTACTCCAAGACAATGAATATAACTGCTGGCGTTGCTCTTCCCTTGTTTGGCGGAGCCAATGTTACCTTTGCGTCAGCCAACGGTCACACCCTTAATGATGTCTTCCTGCTCAAGCTCGCCACGTGCGGGGGCACGAACGGTGCCAAACTCCCTGCCGGAGCCAACATTGGCATCAACACGATCAGCGAGGGATCTGACAGCTTCAAGGAGCTCACTTTGAGTGAGGCCTACGTTGGAGACAACAGCAACTCTATTAGCATGTTCAACAGGCCCGAGTACTTTACTGTTATGGACTCAAGGGATGAGGTTCAAACTCTGACGATTAAGCATACGTTAAGTAGCACGTGGACCAGCACCGATTATTACTACACTCTCTCTTATGGAGGTACCAACGGTGGCACCACAAAGTGTCTGCTGCCCACTGCGACTGACAAGGAGGTTGAGGCCGCCATCAACGGCCTCACTGGACTGTGCTCTACTGGCGACTGTGTCTCCGTGACCAGGAAAACTGACGCCACTAATGCCCCCAACGGCTTCATCTACTCAATTTACTACACTGGAAGTGAAGTTGCTGGCAGGAATATCGTCGACTCTACCGGCGCCAATACTGGAGATCACTCCGCCTTGTACGGGCTCGAGCTCGATGACACGAGGGTCGTGGTCACTTTCGACGGATCCAATGTCGCCACTAATATCTTGGACGCCACTGCAGGTAAAGAGGAGATCCTCGTTACCGCTGCTGAATACGCCTCGTTGACCACCGGAGATGCTGTCACGTACAGCAAGGGCACTGGCGGTACCGTCGTTGCTGGCTTCACAGATGCTACTGTTTACAATGTCATCAAGAGTGCAACGGCCAATAAGATTTCCCTGGCCGCCAACTATGCCAATGCTGTTGCAGCCACACCTGTAAAGGTTGACATCACTGGTGATGCGCCAGCAGGCACCGCACATACTCTTAGTAGGATGTGCGGTACCGGAGCCAACACGTACATCAGAGGTGGAGCCTCGGGTGCTTCTATTGCCCTTGCTACTGTCGTTCAGGGAACTGACGGAGACAGCAACAACGGTGCTGCTAATGTCTTCTCTAGCTCTAGTGTTCCCCTGGCTACTGAGGCCTCCTCTGCGGTTGCTGCTCAGTGGCTCGGAAAGGACGCCACTAGCCTGCCCATCTACAGGGTGAACGGAAAGTACTGGCAGGTCGAATTTGACGAGCTCCTTGGAGACGCCGATGCCTTTGGCATCGACAAGACTGGCCTAAGTAGTAATGCCGTCGTGAGTGTCACTGACGATGTTATTGAGGGCTACAATCCTACCAGCGTTGTTCTGCCAAGCCTTGAAACCGGAGTCGGTCAATACATGAGGGTCTACGCTATCAACGAGCAAGGAGTCAGTTCTCCTAGTGGAACCGCTACTGCCGTTCCCAGCAGTCCCCCTGTTGCCCTTGAGAGCCTCACTGCTAGCTATGCTGCGCATGTGGACGAAGTCCAGAGCGTCAATGTCGTTGCGACTCACCTTGACGAAATCCAAACCATCACCACTACCTCTGCTTCCGTGCCCGAGGTCCAGGAGATTGTCATGAGTGCTGACATTGGAGCTACCGTCGCCGGTAACTTCAGTGTTAGGTTCCCTGAGATCCAGGTCGTGACCTGGACCGCTGGCTCTGCTGTCTCTGCTGGAGGTTACAAGGTTTCCTTCGAGACTCTTGACGTCGGGGCCAGTACCACCAAGGTCCCTGGTGGCCCTGTCAGGGAACTCAAGTATGAGACTATCACCACCCCTTGCATCTCTTACGGTGCTTCGGCTGAAGATTTCAAGACTGCCCTTGCTAGTGCCGTCAATGGCTCCCCCTCCGGCACCGCCAACACCCTCTCTGCTAGTGATATTGTCGTCAGCAGGAGTGGCGACGCCAGTTTCAGTAGCAACTTCGGCTACTCTTACAGTGTCACCTTTGTGGGAGACAAGTTCAAGGGCAACGTGAAGGAGATGACTGCTGCTACTGGTGGCGGTTGCACAGCTTTCAACCATGCAACTGCTGGTGACGAGCAAACTCTTGTGTCTACTCTGAACGAGGACAACGCCATGGGCACTGACACTGAGATCCAGATCATTAAGGTCAATGCGACGAGTGCGATCGCTGAGGGAAGTTATTCTCTTAACTTCACCAGTTTCGGTAATGAAGTCTTGTACGACGCCCACAACACCAAGTGCATTGAGTGGGATGCCACTGCCGCGGAGATGGAGGCTGCTTTGGAGAAGCTCTCCAACATCGACAGCGTCAAGGTTGTCAGGACTGGTGACGGATCCGCTGCCTCAGACTATGGTTACACGTACAGTATTTACTTCAACGGTAATGCCATGCACAGCAGTGTTGCATCGGCTGACTGGAACCCGGCTCAGCTCCACTTCAACACGAGTACTCCCCCTGCTAACGCCATTAGCGGTGGTTCTAGGGCAGCGCCCAACCGGGGACCCTGGTTCTACCCCGCGTACGAGTGCGACGCTTTCAAGACCAACTACAACGGAGTGCTCACTGGCTACAACGCCATTGCAGGACAAGGAAGTGCTGTCACGTTCAGCACTGCCGATGAGAACGGTGTCGATCTCAACGCGCCGTACGGCGTCAACAGGGCTAATGAACTCGGCTCTGAACTCCTCAAGCTGCCCATGGTTTCGAGCGTCATGACCGCAACGTCCCAGGAGGGTTCTGGAAGCTCTCTGACTGTCACCTTCGGCGATGCCGATGGTGACCTTCCTGAGCTTGTCTGTAACACCGACACTGCCTTCAGTGCCGTAAGCGGAGCCAGTTGTGATGTTACCACTGTCGTTGACGGCAACGTCTTGGGCGGATTCTTCACTGTTGACAGTAGTGCCATCATCCCGCATGATGCCTCTGAGGCTGACGTCAAGGCGGCTGTTGAGGGCATTGGATGGATCGGCTCTGTTGACGTCTCTAGGACTGACTATGATGACAAGGGCGGATATGTCTGGAGTATCACTTTCACGAGTAACGAGGGCGATCTTCCCTTGCTCGTCGCTGCCAACAGTTTGACTGCCAAGGATGCTTCTTGCGTCGTCGCTGAGCATGTCAAGGGCAACACCCTTGGAGGAGCCTTTACTCTTACCTACGGAAGCGAGATCAGTGCCCCCATTGACTTCAATGCCGCTGACACCGTTCTCAAATCCACCTTGGAGAGTGTGCCTGGAGTCGGCACTGTCGCTGTGAGCAAGGGTAGCCCCAACACCGAGGGTGGAGCGCTCTACCTAGTTACTTTCCAGTCCATCTCTGATGGAGATGTTGAGATGTTGGTCGCTGATTCTTCACTGTTGACTGGTGTCGGTTCTCGTGTTACCGTAATGGAAGATGTCAAGGGCAGTCTTGCGACTGGAGATGCTCTGGGCATTAGCTACTCTGCGCCCCTGCCCTGCTCTGCAAGTATGGTCGCTGGAGGAACCTGTGGAAGTTCCATTACTTCCATTGCTCTTGAGGTCGACAGCAACAGTGCTTTCATCAGCAACCCGAGCTACATCAACATTGATCCAGACTACAACGTTCAGACCATCATGACCACTTCGGAGGAGGCTTCCAACAGCCCCTTCCAGAACCCTAGTATCAGTGGATACTTCCAGTTGACTTACGATGGAGAAACGTCCGGTGTGATTAGTGCCAGTGCGACAGCGACTGATGTCAGACACGCTCTTGAGGCACTCAGTGGCATTAACACTGTCAGTGTCACCAGGACTTACAGCCAGAAGGTTATCTCCGGAGCTTGCGTTGACGTTAGCGTTGGATTCTCAACGGTCACCTGCAGCAGCTCTTGCACGTGCAACTTCTCTGGACAAGGAATGCAAGCTAACGACTTGGTCAAGCTCGGAGACGAGTGGTTCAGGGTCAAGAGCGACTACTCTGGAGGTGCCAACACCTTCACTCTCGCCACCGTCGCCGATAGCACTGTCATTGACAGCTTCAACCCGTCGAACGGCGAGGATTTGAGCGCTGGACCTATCCAGACCTGGGCTGGAGGATTCGACTGGACCGTTACGTTCCACAGTGTTGTTGGAGGAACCGAGGCGCTTGCCTTGGGAAGTCCCGAGCACTTGCTCTCTCCTTTGGACTCTGCCGTCCAGATTAGGGTCAGCGATTGCGACAAGTGCCTTTACGTGAAGGACTTGGCCATCTGGAGCACGTATTACTTGCGTGCCAAGACCATCAACCCTGCTGGAGAGAGTGCTTACACTGATGCCACGATCAGTAGCGGAGGTTACGGATCTGCCGCGAGTGCCATTCCCAGGACCATCCCCGATGCTCCCACCAACACTGGTCTTGTCGTCACGAGTGGAGACTGCTTGAGTATCACCTTCAGTCCTCCCACGAATGACCCTAACAATGACATCACCGGGTACAAGCTCCAGTGGGACACCGTTGATACCTTTGCCAATGCCAAGACCGGTTCTGCCAGTTGCTCTAGCTCTGGATTCGGATCGTGCAGTATCACCAGTGCTGCTACCATCACCGGCTCTCCTCCCTATGTCTATGAATTCTGCTCCTTGGCCGCTTCGACCACGTATTACGCGAGGATCGCTGCCGTCAATAGTGTCCCTGTGCAGGCCGTCGATCCTTCGGGAGTCGTCGCTGACAACACCAACTGGGCTGCCACTCTGAGCTCGGTGCCTATCAACAGGGTGCCTAATGCTCCTAATGCCGTCACTTTGACGAACATGAAGAGCACCGAGCTTAGGTTGACCATCGACCCGCCTGTCAGGGACGGAGGATCTGCCATCACTCACTACTTTGTTGAGATTGACACCAGCACGTCCTTTGACACTTCTGCCTACTCAGGGGTCCCGGTTGCGGTTGGCACTTTGGTTCAGCTCACCACTGGAGGAAACTACCTCTACGCCGTGCAAGGTTTGACAACTGGAACTCAGTACTACGCCAGAGTTAGCGCTACTAATGCTGTGGGCACTGGGGCTACCCTCGTCAGCTCCCCTCTTGCTCCTGCCAGTGCTCCTTCGGCCATTGCTACGTCCTCTGTGAGCACTGTCTCTGCGTCGACCACACCCATCACCGAAGCCACTGTTTCGTGGACTGCCCCTGCCTCCAATGGAGGTGACCCGGTCGACTACTACAAGGTTGAGTGGTTCACCAGGGACTTCACTCCTGAGGTCCAGGTTGTGAGGCTGACGTACACCGCCACGCCCTCGACGACGAGCTTCATTTTGAAATTACCTGCTCAGGACGGCACGATGGAGCAGACGGGAAGTCTGGACTGGGACATCTCGGCCGTCAACATGAGGAATGCTCTGCTCAACTTGGGGCAGAGTTCTTTCAACTACATTGCTGGCGACATTGCTGTCACTAGGAGTACCATTAACAGTGGAAGTGGTTACGCTTGGAGTATCACTTTCGGCGGAGATGCCGACTCGACTGCCAACAAGGGTGACCAGATTGAACTCATTCCTTCTTTCAGTGTCAACGATGCTTCTGCTAGCACCCTCTCCATCAGCACGTACACTGAGGGAGTCAGGAGCGGTGGTAACACCGAGGAGCAGGTTCTCAAGGTCGGAGGAACCAGCGATGGCTCTACCAGGGCAGTCGCCGGATTCTTCCGCGCCAAGGTTGAGGGCTCGAGCTGGAGTAACTACATAGCGGCCGATGCGACCGCTGCGGAGGTGCAAGATGCCCTTGGACAGCTGAGCACCGTCTCGGCTGACGTTGTCGTCACCAAGGACACCACCATGGCCACTGGTATCTACTCGCACGAGTACAAGATAACCTTCAACGGAATCAAGGGCGATGTTAGCACGATGACTATCGACACAACGTACTTGACTTCGGTTAACAACGATGCCGAAATTGTTGTTTACGGAGGGGACAACAGCGTTAGTGTTGCCACCAACCTCAAGGCTCACATAAGTGCTATTGTTGGCGAGAGACCGACCAAGTATGGAACCACTCTCTTGCCTGCCACTGCGACTAGCTACAACATCGACTTCGGGGAGACTGGAGAGACATACGATGTCGTCGTGACTCCTAGGAACAGCCTTTACGGCTTTGGCCCGGCTACCACTGTCGGAACTGTCACCCCGCCCAAGCAGGTTCCGCAGATGCCGCAGGGCGTGTCCAGTGGCGTCAACACCGGTTTCTCTGATTCCATGTTGGTGACTTGGAGCCCTCCTACCAGTAATGGTGGCGACACCATCACTAGGTACCGTGTTGAGCTTGACGAAACTGCTACCTTTGACTCGCCCACGGCCGTTGAGGACTTCTACTGCCCCACCGACAACGAACGCACGGTCTGGGAGGTATCCACTAGCAGCTCCAATGCTGCCAATGCCGTAGTTGGCGGCTACTTCGCCCTTACCGTTACCGTCAACGGCGTTAGCGAGACGACCGATGCCATTCCTTACAATGCCGTCGCTCTTGCCGCGAACGAGACTGGAACGTCTACTGCCATCAGTACCACTACTAAGTTCGCCATCGTTGATGGGTCGACAACTATTACCTACGCCGGCACCGGACTCCAGTCCTTACTTTTCGTTGGTGACATGTTGAAATTCGACCTGCAGGACACGTCCACTGCAACTTTGGCCAGCTACGAGTACGAGGTGACGGCTGTGGCTGATACCACTGCGACCATCACCCATACTGCCACCACTAACAATGGAGTTGAGACCCATGGCGGAGTCAATCAGAATGCTATTGCTTACAGGATTGGAGGAGGACGTGGTGATACCGGTACCTCCAAGATCCACTGCACGACTGACGACAGCAACTGCATCCTTGCCAGGACCAGGACCAGCGGAAGTATGCAGAGCAAGATCAACGATCTGACCAATGTCGTCGCCAACGGTGTTGTCGTTGACAGGGATGGACCTGACACGAACGGAGGCTACACGTGGCGCATCACCTTCTTGGACGACGCGCCTGACGGAAGTAGCGACTTCGTAGTTAGTATCGGTAGTGAGACGCTGTCCACCAGCGGAAACACCAAGGCCAAGGCTGATCAGTCAGCCACTACGACCGGAACGATCACGGCCGGTTCTACTCCTCTTGTCGATGGAGAGACCTACACGGCCTGCAGCGGAACCTTGCAAGTGCCCTCGACGGGTGGCTTGACCAAGGGGACTGCCTACTACAGCAGGGTCTACGCCATTAACAGCGTTGGGTACAGTGTCGCGCAAAGTAGCAGTACTGCCCTCGCGCCCACGGTTGTCCCTGGAGCCCCTACTGGAGTCACCTTGGAGGTGACCAGTAGCAGCGAGTTGAGGGTTCTTTTCAGTGCCCCGAGCGACAACGGTGGAGCCGCGGTGGAGAAGTACTTGATTGAGTACGACACCACTTCTGCCTTCAGCAGCCCGCAAACGGTGGAGCTCACCTTCTTGAGTGGAGGCGCTCCCTTCTTTAAGAAGCTCGAGGGCTTGACCCAGGGTACTTACTACTTCGTGAGGGTCTCAGCTTACAATGCCAACGGCTACGGGGTCACTCAGGTTACGACTCCCAGCAGTCTTAACCCGCATCAGACTCCCTCGGCTCCTAGCAGTGTGAGTCTGCAGACCACGTCTGACAGTATGCTCACGGTCGGATGGGCGGCGCCCAGCGATAACGGTGGTGACGCCATTTCCGGCTACATCGTTGAGTGGGACACCAGTGTTGGATTCAACAGTGGTTCCCTCAGCCCGCACAAGGGATCCGTCACCGTCACCAGCTCCTACACGAGTACTACTATCGAGCTCCTTAGTGGCAGCACCACCTACTACACCAGGGTGGCCGCAATCAACAGCGCCGGAACTGGAACCTACCAGACTTCCAGTCCGGTCAGCACAATGCCCTCGCTGCAGGTGCCCGGAGCGCCCCACAGCATCGCTCTTGCTACTACTGCCACCAGCGGAGAGATCTCCGTCACCTGGCAGTACCCCAAGATCCCGCACCACGGAGTTCCCTGCTCTGGAAGCCTGTCCGCAGTCAACGACTGTCCCACGCCCTTCGGGTCGTCGGCCGCCGAGTCCACTGGAGGAAGCACCATTCAGGCCTACGAGATCGAGTACAACGAAAGGAGTGACTTCACGGGAAGCGATGGTGCCATCACGACTACCACGGCATTGAGTTTGACCTTGAGCGGCTTGACGCCGGAGCGCTTCTACTTCGTTAGGGTGTTGGCGAGGAACCAGCAGGGAAGTGGAGCCTACTGCCAGGTTGACAGTAGCAGTAACCAGGTCTCCATCGCTGCTACCGCGTAAGTGTAAGTAAGTGTGTGTGGAAGTGTGGTTTTGAATGAGGGGGGGGATGGGGGGAGGGCGGGTTTACGTCGAAGGTCAGCGTTGGAAAAATAATTAAAGCAATTTGTTGTTTTATGGAAAAATTGCTTCGCTTTTTCTTTTTGTGTGTCTCGCTCAGGTGCTTCACCGATTGAGGGAGCGCAGCGACCGATGTCATGGTATTATAGTTGATTACTACGAGGGAGCGAAGCGACTTGAGACACCGAAAAGTAAATAATTGGAGCTTTAATTTTCTTCAAACTCCTTGATTTGTTTAGCCGAATGTCGACAGGTCTTTCTTCTTTTTCTTCTTCTTTTCCTTTTTCACCTCAACCTCCCCCTCCCCCTCCCCCTCCTTCTCCTTCTCCTTCTCACCCTCCGCGAATTTGAAGACAGTTTCGCCTGTCTCCTCCTTCTTGGTCTCCTCTTCCTCCTTCTTGGGGGCTCCCCAGGCTCCACTAGCGACGACCGTCTTTCCTCCCCCGAGAGTCGGGAAAGCAGCCTCGTCCGAGGTGTCGACCTTTCGAATTCCGGCGCTGTTACCACTGTTGAAGCGAGTGTTGAACATGGGCGGCTTGTCAGAGAGGGAGGCGCCGGAGCCCATCTGGCGGTGCTTGGGGACATATTTCCCGGCGCCGCCTGCTCCTCCGGCTAGGGAGGAGAGGCTGCTGCCGCCGCCGCCGCCGAGGCTGCTGAGGCCGCCGTTGGCCAGGGTGGGGGGAGGGGCAGGGGCAGCAGGAGCCTCTTCCTTCTTCTTCTCAGGCTCCTCGGGCCCCTGCAGCGCCTTGAGCCTGACAGCCTCCAGCTGCTTCCTGGTCTCCTCTATCCTAATCTTCTCCGAAATGTCCACCTCCTCCCCGATCTTGACCTGGTCCTCCAGACTTGAGAATTCGCCAAGCTGGGCCCCGCCGGTGGCAACGACGGTCTTCTTCTTCTCAGCCTCGCCCCACTCAGTGTCCTCGGTGGTGACAGTCATTTTCTTCTTCGTGGTCTCGTCGTCCACGTGAGTAGATGAAAAAACATCGGAGACCTCGGCCTTGTTGGCATTGAAGGACTTGAACTTCTTCTTCTTGCCCTTCTTCTTAGCAAAAAGTGCGCTTGCGTCGGCCATCTTGGAAAGGGAAGAGGGGGGAGAAGAGGATGGGTAAGAAGTGTGCGAAAATGCCGTTTAAGGGTCGGATAAGGCTGGCTACGGTTGCCGTTCGGAGGGCGAAAGGCATCGACGGCTGCGAAGGGAGGATTGACTGCGCTTTTGTGGAGCCCCGAAAGCCACAGAAGAGGGAAACTTTTATGAAGAGGTGATGAACAAGATACGGTCGATCACAGCCATCTGGGCCAGTACTGCGAGATTATCCTTCTTCTACATAGAGAATAGGTTCGACGACAATCGGATCGCCTCACCGTGAATCGCGATATCAAATTGGAAAATATGCCTGGGCCATTTCAGAGCATATCAAAAGAAGAAGAGACCTCTACCAGATATAAAATACGATGTGGCCTTTCGGTGAGTACCTATCGGCATTCTATTATTACCTAGCTCAATCTGAGAACTAACAGTGCCACAAAACACGCGAACTGTCACCATCAGAGCCCGTTCCCGTGATGGACCCCACATCACTCCTGCCGACGTTCATGTTGGGTCAGCTTCCAGACCTTCCTGCGTGTCCCAGTTTCTCCACCATCTTGGAGTGGTCGAACTATGACTGTAACGTAAAGGTCGCGGGCTTTTCCGTCGGTTTCTCGATGTTTGCTGTCATTGCTTTCACTTGCAGTGTGTTTGCGTTTGAGGTGAGCGTGATAGCGTGATGGCCTCTAAACTGGCCTCTAACTAACGTCATAACATTATTATTATAAATTGGGTTCTCGTTAAGTGATGCGTTCTCACCCTCCTTGTCCCGCCCAACTCACTTCACCACCACCACCACTACCACCACCACCACCACCACTACAGCTCATGCTTGACCTCCGTCAGCGCGCTGTGATCTCCAGCGACGAGCAGCCAACGAAGCTGTATTCCGTGGTCGGCGCCATTGATGCTGCTGACAAGACGAAGAAATCCAACCTGAAGAAGCAGATCATGGAGAAGTTCGTTTCCTCGCAGGCGTACGGGTTGGATAAGATCAACTTTTCGATCTTCAGCCAGTTCTACGGCTTAATTGAGGGCTGCGGCTTCATGTTGCTCGGGGCGTACCCCTACCTGTGGAAGCTCTCCATCGACCTTGGGGCTAAGCTCTCATGGACCGAGGCCGACGAGATCAAATTGTCTTGCCTTTTCTTCGTCCTCATGACGTTTGCGGGCGAGGCCACCGGCCTCCCCCTCTCTATTGTAAGTAGAACCTGCTGTGATGATCAACTTACATTTACAATTTACATTCCAGAATCCGCAATAACTACATGACATGATGATCCACTTAAGCATAGTTCAGCTGACAGGCCGAGCTAACCGCAAGGCCACATGAACGACAATCTTTCATCAGAATCGCTATCTGATCACTAATTTGGACGGACCCCCTTTCACCACCATCCCCCCCCCCAACATCCCACGCACACCCCTAACCCCCGCCTCCTCCTGCCCTACACACTCCTCGCAGTACTCGACCTTCTTCCTGGAGAAGAAACACGGCTTCAACAAGACCACCCCCCAACTCTTCGTCAAGGACAAGATCCAATCCATCATCCTAACCTTCGCTATCGGCTCGCCCGTCCTCGCCCTCCTCCTTTACATCGTCAAGTCCACCGGCGAGCTCTTCTACCTGTACGCGTGGGCGCTAATGTTCGTGTTCAGCGTCACAATGATGACAATTTACCCGGCCTTCATCATGCCCATCTTCAACAAGTTCGACCCGCTGCCCGAGGGGGACCTCAAGACCAGCATCGAGGCCCTCGCTTCGTCGATTAACTACCCCCTGACCAAGCTTTTCATCATCGACGGAAGCAAGCGATCCTCCCACTCGAACGCGTTCATGTTCGGGTTCGGAAAGAACAAGAGGATCGTGCTCTTTGACACCCTCATGAAGCAGGTGACGAACGACGAGATCCTCTCGATCCTTGGCCACGAACTCGGCCACTGGGCCCTTTCGCACACCCTGGTGAACTTCGTCGTTACGCAGCTCTACTTTGGAGCGGCCTTCTTCGGCTACGGCCTCTGTCTCAACACGAATTACCTCTACTCTGCTTTTGGGTTCGACAGGGACAGCGTCCCCACCCTCATCTCCCTAATCCTCTTCATGTTCTACTTCTGGGCCCCTCTCGACAAGGTCATCTCTTTCCTTCTCACCATCAACACCCGAATGGCTGAGTTCGCCGCCGACCGTTACAGCATCGGCCTCGGGATGAAGACTCTCCAGAGCGGACTGACGAAGATTCACATCGAAAACCTCGGAAGCATGAAGAGCGATAAGTGGTACTCGACGTACCACTATTCGCACCCGCCCCTTGCCGAGAGGTTGGAGGCCATGGCGGTTGAGGAGAAGAGAGTGGCTGGCAAAAGCAAGTAAAGTTAATAAGCACAATTTGAATATCATAAAATGTTTCCTCTTTTGACAAGTCCTACGTGCCGGAAAGAGAGAAATAGTAGATTAACTACTGCAGATTCTTCTTCATGTTCTTGTACTTCCGATAAATGCCGTTTCCGACAATCGAAAATACCATTGTCGCACCGATCATGCATTTTCCGTTGATGGGGTGAGCGAAGAGGACGGCGGAAATGACGATGGAGAGGATTTGGCGTATGGTCATGATGAGGGTGAAGGGGACTGGGCCGAAGTCCTTAATGGTTTTGAAGATGAAGAGCTGACCGGTCGCGGAGGTGATGGACGTGACTAGACAGTTTGCGAGCGCCGCAGGGTTGGCGCTCAAGAACTCGATGACAGTCGGAAGGTCCCCGGAAGTCAATAGGCCCGAAAGAGTGAACACAATCGCGAAGGAGTTCACCCCGAGCATCATTTGGAACGAGTCGACGTTGTCCTTGCCGTATTTTTGGTATATTTTTGCCTGCCAGTTCGAGGTGAAGGCATCGCAGAAGATGTAGATCAGGAGAAAGCACACCCCAGTGGCGTCGGTGCTGTCGTCTGTGGGGGGGGGAGGAGACGACAATAGATTATTAGATTTTTAGTTTGAACAGGGAAAAAAGGGGGCGTATCGAGACGGGAGGAGGACCTTCTCACCTGACCCGACCTTCCTACTCTTTGAATAATAGCTGAATATAAAAACCCCAAGAGTAATCAAGCCTGCGTCCAGGTAGTCTCGCTTTCCGTACGTCTTCTTCTGGAGCACCATTCCCATGAGCATGACGGGTATGATCTTCGACGATTTGAAGAGGGTCTGGACAGGGAAGGTAACGTATTTCAGGGCGGTATACTGAGCCCATGATGAGAAGGTGTTGGACATTGCGCAGGGGGCGAAGGATAAGAGAGGGGCAGAGTTGGGGCTCGTCAGGCTCCCGTGCTTCTTCTTCACAACAAACGCAGCGATCGTAACGGCGAGCACGCGGTTACAGAACACGGCGAACGCGGCGCTGGGGAAGAGGCCACTGGGAACGGAGGGGGTGGCGGTGAAAACGGTCGTCATTAGACTCTCCTGGCAGAATCCCCAAGTCAAATAGGAAATCTGCAGCCCGATGAAGCAGACGGCAAAGTTAGCTCCTTGCTTCAGCATCTCGCTGCTCGCGCCGCCCTGGCCGTGAAAAATTGGAAGGTCCGAGACCGATGCGCCAGCAGAGGTTGGCTTTTTCAACAGCTCAACGCCCTCCTCACTGTTGCCGCCGTGAAAGGAGCCGCCCGAAGGACTCTGCGGCACCTTCGAATTAGGGAAAGAAATGATGATGTTTACGGTTGTTTTGAGGGAGGATTTCTTATGTAGATTTGGTGGTCTGGTTTGTCTAGAATCGCCGATATATTAAGCTGCGATTTAATTCAACGAAATTCAAGAGAAAAAAACAAATGTTGGAAACAATGACAAAAAACTTGGGAATGGACTTGGGAATGAACTTTGTTTTGCTTGCATCCAATTTCATTCGCCAGATCGCCTTCAGCGTGAATGTCTTTTGAAAACGTTGATTCAACTCACGTGCTGCTGCTGTCAGTTCTTATTATTCCTCTCTTCTATCTACCAAAAATGTCCATGATTCGGAAGTCGGGCCTTGAGACACTTCAGACTTTCCTGGGCATATCACACGGACTAAGACCCGAGGGCTTCGGCACGATCCTGCGCATGGTTCCGACGCGGGTCGAGAGCGGCGCAAAGGTCATATCGGACTACGATGTGCCGAAGCATTTGTGCATGACAGCCGAGGGGACGTCAACAAAGCTTCCGCTGTCCGTTCTGATGAGCGTGTTCGACGATGTTTCGACGTGGCCGATCGTCGTCAAGGACAAGCAGCACAGGCCTGGTGTATCGGTCCACCTCTCCGCGGAGCTGCTCGATCCCTCGCGTCCCATCACGCCTTCGACTCCGCTCAGGATAGAGTCAATTGTAGACAAGTCTGGAAGGATGTTGGCCTTCTGCAGCATCAACGCTTACAATCGCGATTCCGGGGAGCTCGTCGCGGTCGGTAAGCACACCAAGTTCTTGCCAATGGGTTTTATTTTTGAGTTCATGTTCGAGAGGTAAGAGAAGGCTTCCTTGTCTCTGCCCATCGCACCCCACCACCTAACACGCCACAATCCCTCACTCTCACTCACGACGCTTGCGCCAACCCCGACACAAAAAAGGTTCTTGCCGCTGCTATCTCTCTACGCCTCGAATTTCGGTCCTTATCGCAAGTCGAATGACGTCCTGATGAAGAACGGCACGTCCCAAAATATTCTTGACATCATTGGTCCTCTTGAGATGACAACTTCAGGTACGAAGACCGAAACTAGCTTCAGGGTTGGCCCGCTGCACAAGAACCCAATGGGCGGAATGCACGGTGGCTGTCAGTCCGTTGTTTCACAGCTAGTTGCGGAGACGGGTGTTGGCAGTTTAGCCATGAACAAGAAACGCCCGGTGCTGCGAAGCATGAGCATGACTTACATGAGCACTGGCAGGAAGCAGTGCGATGTCGAGGCTGAGGTTTTGGGCGATCCTGCTACGGATCAAATGCTAACTGCCAACGTTGCGATTAGACGTGAGGGCGGTGGCGGATTAGTCTCAACGGGATCCTTCAAATTCGACCTGGTCTAGTAAAAATAGAAATAGAGTAAAAATAATAGAGCAAGCTCTTGAATAGAAAACAAAAGAAGGATGACGTTTCATAATAAATAATTGAGAGTATTGTTACGTCTACTATTGCTACCTATTTTTTGCACTTAGTTTAAGCACTGGAGAACTTGGTGACGGCCTTGGTGCCCTCAGAGACGGCATGCTTAGCGAGCTCTCCGGGGAGCATGAGGCGGACGGAGGTCTGGATCTCCCTGGAGGAAAGGGTGGCCTTCTTGTTGTACTTGGCGAGCTTTCCGGCCTCTCCGGCGATGCGCTCGAAGATGTCGTTGATGAAGGAGTTCATGATGGACATTCCCTTCTTGGAGATTCCGGTGTCGGGGTGGACCTGCTTGAGGACCTTGTAGATGTAGGAGCTGTAGCTCTCGACACGCTTCTTGGATTTCTTTCCTCCGGCCTTCTTGGGGGCCTTGGCGGATTTCTTGCTAGGGGTCTTGGCCATTTTGGTAAAGTGTTTGTCTGCGGGGGAAGGAGGAAGGGGAGGGGAGGGGGTCAGTTTATAGATTTCGACGGTTCGTTTGCAGGTTTCTTAAATGTTGGGGTAAACGAGCGCGCTCGGCGATAATGTTCCGCTTTTCACGCCTAGAACTGTCGTATATATGCGCTGGAAGAGTTTCCCGTCAGCCCGCGTGCGGATGGTGGACTTACAAGTTTGTTTGCTTATTTGCCGATTAATTGTCGGCAAACAAGCGCGAGATGGGTAGGGTTGGAACCCCTCTACTAAACACGTAAATTTTGAAAGGGCAATATTGACCAATGAAAATCAAGGATATTTTGCGATTTGCCACGGCAATAACACCAAGAGGGCGATGCAAGGATCGATGAGGACAGACAAGACACTTTACTCAAAAACACTAAACAACAACATGTCTGGTACGTACGAACGAGTAACTCCTTCAGGAGTGTCCTACGATTTATAGAAGACCGGCGGGCTATATAATTAGCGGGTCCCCGGCCGGGAAGGATCAATTCCTTTCAAAAAATAATTATCTGCTCGACATGAACAACAGCCCTGCACATAGAAACCACCAACTCGGCGCTAACCCCACTCCCCACACACACACCTCTCCTCTGCTGCCCACAGGAAAAGGAAAGGGAAAGGGAAAGGGAGGACGCGGAAGCGGAAAGAGCGTTAGCTCCTCCTCCAAGGCCGGACTTCAGTTCCCCGTCGCCCGTGTCGGCAGGTACCTGAAGAAGGGCGGATACGCCTCCAGGGTCGGAGTCGGCGCCGGTGTCTACCTCGCCGCCGTCCTCGAGTACCTCTGCGCCGAGATCCTCGAGCTCGCCGGAAACGCCGCCCGCGACAACAAGAAGACCCGCATCGTCCCCAGGCACATCACCCTTGCCGTCAAGAACGATGAGGAGCTCAACAAGCTCCTCGGCGGAGTCACCATCGCCTCCGGCGGTGTCCTCCCCAACATCCACGCCGTCCTTCTCCCCAAGAAGTCTGCCAAGTAAACGACAGCCACCGATACCATAATTATGAAGCGAACAATCGTCAATATTTACATAAATGAATGAAATCATAAAGTCTTTCTTCTATTTCAATAATTATAAACTAGAAACTCTACAGTTCCTCTCTATCGTTTTCATTCTTTGCTGCGTCGATCTCATCATCGTCCTCGTCCTCCTTTTTGATGGGAACGTTTACGTTTGCGTGTCTGATGTACTTCTTGCAGAATTTTTTGCCCTTCTCCATCTCCACCAAATCCTCGTCCTCCCTACACTCGAGATCCTTACTTACTTCGCCGACCCTGCTGGTCCAATCAGAGATCAGCTGATCCCATTCATCTCCGGAATCCCTGCCTAATATCACCCTTGACCTGATCATGAGAAAATCCTCTCCGAGCACCTTGGTGAGTCCTCCACCAACGGAAAAGTCACTTAGCTTAACGCTCCATGATTTTGTGTCGATGTTCCCTCCCTTTGACCTCACCGCATCTCTAGCGCTGTGGTAGCCCTTGACGCTGTTCTCCACGTCACCCTTTGCGAGGTACAAGTCGCCGAGGTCAGCAAATAGACTCCTTCGCTGTGTCTCAACAGGACTGTAGCTCAGAGCTTGCGTAATACTCTCTAGCGCCTGTTCCAGTCCTTCTCCCCCTTGTCTGCTCTGCACTCTTCCTAGATTGTTGTACGCTTCCGCCAGCTCCCATCTCCGCTTCCTTGGGATCATGGAATGCTCGGCAGCCTCATCGAGGAGACAGTCAAGCAGTGCCTTGTAGTGCTCTGAGGCAAGGACATTGTCGAGGGAGATTTCTGCAAGCTGGGGAAGGCAAAGCATTGGGAAAGAATAGTAGTTAGGCAGTTAGTTAGTTGTACTTGTTATGCACTTGCGACAACACCTCCACCTCACCTGCGCTGCAGCTAGCAACTTAGCCCGGCTGCCACAACTCGACGTTACTCCAATCACGCACGCCTCGGCAACACAGATCTTGTTGCCGAAGTCCATGCTCTCTGCGACCTCATACCCCCAAAGGAGCCCTAGGTGATCAGCACCTAATTCGACCTTCCTGACCACGAGGTTTGGCTCTGTGTGGTCGTAAGCGAATTCTCCATCATAATTCACAGTGTCATCCTTTCCCTTGTTCGCCCTGACCTTCTTGACTGGGGGGGGGGATTTGAGTCAGAAGCTACTACGCGTAGATTTGCCGCTCGAAACTGCAGAGGCCAGCACAAACTAAGCCTTGCACTCACCTGCAACCCATCCGTCTGTCGGCATGCTATTCTCAGTGAAGCTCTTTGCCTGGTAAATGGGCATACCCACCCAGTTTTTTTTGCTCGTTAGGTCTCTCTTGACCCTGACTAGCATCCAGGACCAGACGAGGTCCTCCGATCCCTCCAGCGTCTGGTGCTTTGAGCTCAGCATCATCTCATACCGCAGCTCATTTGGTTTCGCCATGTGAGAGTAATGCCCTAAGGTTTTCGCTTCGACGGTATTATTGAGTGAGCAGTATATTCCGTTGGCAGCGTAATCGTCAGGCCCGAAGCCTGTCACGGAAAAACAGTGATTGACCCCAGGGGGAGAGCAGTCCCCATGTGCAGGTGAGGAAGGTATTGCCTCCGACCCCTCGTTGGTAACAAAACATTGATGGAACGTGTTCGAAGCTTGGGCGGTCAGCGCCATGAGAGATGTTACAATAGCAGCTATCAGGCGGGCATGCATCTCCATCTCGGCAATATCCCTGTTGTTTGTTTTAACCTTGACTTTGATTTCACAGAGAGAGAGTCAAAATTCATTTCAAGACAAATCCAAAAAAGCTGTGGGACTTTCACAGCAAGAGGTGCTAGGAGCTTTTCTGTGCACTCTGATAAGTAGGCCGTCTCGACTGCTTAAACTGTCCCGCCTCCCCCGCTCGGTGGAACAGTCCTTATTCAACTCAACTCCCACAACAAAAACCAAACTCGTCTTGTTCAGTTTGGTCCCTTTGGATCGTAGACGATGGGGCAAAATAGCTCAAAGACGAAGTACGCGACTAGTGCGAAGATAGGCCTTGTCGAGGACAACGAAATTGAGGCTGGTGCGACTGCTGAGCAGGGTGGAGTGAGGACACCGCCCAAGACGCCTCTCAACAAGGATGACCCCTTGGTCTTGACAACCAGCTCCAAGAAGAAGAAGAAGAAGAAGAAGCACAAGAAGCACTTTGAGTCCTCGTCTAGTAGCGAGTCGTCGAGCAGCGACGAGAGCTCGAGCGACTCTTCCGATGAGGAGTACCACAAGCGACACAAGAAAAAGGTGAGAGGGAAAGAAAAGGCTGTTTGAGTATTGAATTTCGTGTGCACGACTGTGGCAATGCACAGTGATGAATTGTTTTCTCACCTACTTGTGGCTGTGATCTTCGCAGAAGAAACATAAGAGCAGACAGTGTGAGGATGAATTTGAGGAGCCCCCACCTGAGATTGATGAGGAGGACAAGCAGCTCCTCGAGCTGCTTCAGGAATACTTTGGCTTCTACAATACTGGGGACGAATATAGTGACCAGATTGTCAGGGACACGCTGGACAAACTCGGTCCCGACGTCCTTGACCTCCCGGATGATTACGGAAACACGTGTCTGTTACTTGCGGCTCAATACGGCGCTTTTGACCTCGTGCCCAAGCTCATCAACAAGGGAGTAAACTTGAATGCGCGTAACAAGGATGGCGCCTGCTGCCTTCATTTTGTCTGTTACGCGGACACATTCTCGCCGGAGACTGCTCAGCTCCTGGTGGATAATGGCGCCAAGCCAGAAGTAGTTGAAAATACTTACGGCTGCACACCTCTTCACTGGGCCGCGTCTGCCGCCGATATTGGACTCTGCAAGCTCCTTTGCAATGCTGGGGGGATGCCTTCAACTCTAGACAACCACGGTTGCGATCCGATCGCTTACGCGTCTCAGGCTGGTGGCACTGAATGCGTTGAGTTCCTGACCTCGATAAAAAGATCGATGGGAGCGTTTAGTTTATCGGCCCCGACCCCACCAAAGGGTAAGCACGTTGGCAGCGCACCTTCGTTCAAGGGCGCCATGACACTAGAGGCTTGGTCGGAGCAGAAGGACGAGGAGTCCGGTCACATTTATTTTATCAACAGCGAGACTGGAGAGAGCATGTGGGAGGCAGGTGAGAGAGGGGTTGTTATTATGTAATTGTGGGGTGCATACACTAACGAGACATTTTCGGCTTTTCTTTCCACAGAATTCGCCGTGTACAAGAGCTCGATTGACGGTGGAGAGGCTGGGTTGGTTACTCCGGCCAAGGCTGGTGATGATAAGAGGCGAAAGAGTCTTGACGCCACCGTAAGCAAAGAAACTTTCGAACAACGCTTGAAGAGCATGCAGGAGAATATGGAAAGCCAGCTCGTCGAGCAACTCAAGTCGCTAGAGGGCAAGTTGAGCAGTCCTGGTGGCGTGGTTGAGAAGGGTGGCTTCGTTGATGATACTACTGTCGAGCTACTTCGCGGGGAGGTTGCGAAGAAGGAGCTCGAAATCTTGAAGCTGAATAGACAGGTCCTGGATCTCCAGGAGGAGCTGGAGAAGAGCCGAGAGGGAGGCGGCGGGGGTGCTGAGAATGGAGACCCCAACGACGTGCAGGTGTGGGTTTCCGCTGGCAAGAGGGAGAAGATGGAGGAGGAGGTGAAGAGCAAGAGCGGAAAGATCGAGCAATTGAACCAAGAGAACATGGAGCTCAAGTCCACCATTGCCTCTGTGGAGAGACAACTCGCCAACAAAGAGAGGGAGCTAGAGAACGAAGTCGAAAAGACCGCCAGCCTGGAGGAACAGCTCAAGCGAGAGAGCGCCGCGAAGGAGGAGGCGATGAGTCTCCTTGAGGGCGGCGGCAGCGGGGGCGGAGTTAGCAAGGAAGTTTTAGAGGTGCGGTCTAAGGCGGACGCAGAACGAATCTCCCAGCTCGAGGCGGACTTGAAGAAGGCAAGTGAGAAGGCTGGAAACGACATGGTGCAGCTCAGCAAGAGACTAGAGTCGAAGGAGAAGATGCTTCTGGAGGCGCAGGCCAAACTCAGCAGCATGAGGGACGATGCACTGTCGTCCATGGGCATCCACGAAGAGCAGCTTGAAGACATGAAGAGGGAGCACGAGGACGAGCTGAATGGCGTCAAGAAGGAACTCCAGGAGCAACAGTTGCTCAGGCTGAGTCAGATCACCGAGCTCAATGAAGCCAAACAGGCGGCTGCACTAGGCATGAAGGAGGTCGCACAGGCGAAGGAGGCGCTGGCGAAGAACAACGCCAAGATGGCCGAAGCGCAGGGGCTCCTGGATAATAACGAGCGGCTTCACAAAGCTCTCGCCGTCGAGACCGAAAGGAGGAAGGCCCTCCACAACAAGATCGAAGACATGAAGGGAAGGATCAGAGTCTACGTGAGGATTAGGCCTCTGAGTGGAACTGAGGAAGGGAAGGGTTGCGAGGAGGCATGCAAGGCCGAGAGTAGGAAGACTGCGTTGATTTTACCAGGTGAGTTAGTAAGGAGGGGGGGGGCTGGGAGCGAAGCGACGTTGCTGATTAGAACCCCGACTGACACTCGTTTCGGTTCAGACCCAGCTAAGTCAGGGGACGTCGCCAAGACTTGGGACTTTGACAGCGTCTTTGCGGGTGGCGTCAGCGACGGTAACACGCAAGAAAGTGTCTTCAAGGACACCAGTCATCTGATCACTAGTGCCGTGGACGGCTTCAACGTCTGCATTTTTGCATATGGTCAAACGGGATCAGGCAAGACCTTTACTATGTTCGGTGCGGGGGGTGTCGGCGAAGGCATCGGGGCAGACGGGTCGATCGATCCGCTCACTGGACTAGCTCCGAGAGCAGCGGCCGAACTGTTTCGCGTTTTGAAGGAGAGGGAGGCCAGCAGCGAGTATTCTGTTTCGGCAACAATGTTCGAGCTGTACAACGACGCCCTTGTCGATTTGCTCGCCCCCAAGCGAGACCCATCTGACAAGTCGAAGCTTGACGTCAAATTGGCCGAGCACACGAAGAGTGGCTTTGTGGAGGTGCCTGGGAGCGTTGAGGAGGTGAGTAGGGGTGTGGGGGGTAGGGGTGTGGGGGTGTAGGGGAAGGGAGGGAGAAGAGTTCTCTAACTTTCGCTTTTTTATTTGTCATTGTCTTGTTTGCAGGAGGTGGAGGACGTCAATGCGCTGCTAGGACTTTTCAAGAGAGGGGCGGAATCGCGCACCGTCGCCTCAACGGAGATGAACGCCGACTCGAGTCGCTCACACTTGATCACCAGCATCGTCACCAAGGTCACCAACAGGAGGACCAAGAGCGTCGTCAGCGGGAAACTGACGCTGGTCGACCTGGCAGGAAGCGAGAGGGTCGGGAAGAGCGGAGCCACCGGCCAACAGCTGAAGGAGGCCCAGAGCATCAACAAGAGCCTGAGCGCGCTAGGCGACGTCATCAGCGCACTGACGAGCGGAAGCAAACATGTCCCGTACAGGAACCACCCCCTGACCATGCTCATGAGCGACAGCATCGGGGGCAACGCCAAGACGCTCATGTTCGTGTGCTGCTCGCCGGCCGACTACAACAGGAGCGAGAGCGGCAACAGCCTGGACTTTGCAAAGCGCTGCAAGGACGTCAAGAACTACGCAGGAGCGGGAGGAGGCAACGCAGCTGCGCAACTCAAGGCGCTCAAGCAGGAGCTCTCAAAACTCAAGAAGGGGGGCGCCAGGCCTCCAGGAGGGGCGCCTGGGCGACCGGGCGCCATGCGGAGGCCAGGGATGAGGTGACTACGCGTTACGGTCCACGAAACCAAAATTTCAAAATTGTCAAAAAAAAAAGTATTTCCCCTGGCTTTTAAACTTTAATTTGTTGACCCTCAAGATTCTTTTTGACGCTCAAAATTCCAAATCTGTGAAAAAATTACCAAGATAAGTTCTTCTTGGCAGAATTAAAAAATGAATTTCATGATTTCATAATTTTTATGAACATATTAAGACCATATTTACAATACTATGGACATTCATAGACATTTGAGAACTTTATAAAGCATTTCAGTGTCTTTTGGAATCAGTTTTGAACCATCTTGTATTAAATCACTTTTTATCCTTCTTAATAAAAAATTATTTCTCTTAGAGGTCTAAAACTGAAAAATATGATCAAATGATAAAGAAATGCTACCTTGGACCAGGACCAAATTTTTTTCTGGACTTTCTTTTTCTGGACGTTAAACGACGACAAACGTTTTTACCAAGACTGGACGTCGTTCCATCGATAATTCTGCCAGGAACCAACTTAATATTTCGCAGAAGTTGCGCCTGTATATCTTAAATCTCCACTTTGCAAATCCTCCGTCCTCCTCTTCCTCCGTCCTCGCTCCACCAATACAAATACAAATGGGCCGATGCAATAACCGCCGCACGCAGGAGGCCGCCAAGAGCGCGGCCTCGAAACCCACTCGAGCGCGCTTCAGCACTTGGGTGCCCCCGAATCAGAAGGGCAGGGGCAGGGGAGGCCGAGGCGGTCGCGGAGGCAGGGGAGGCCGTGGAGGAGACGGTCCCAAGAACACGAAACCGCCGCCGACGAAGACCGCCTTTGGCAACTTCGCGTCGACTATTTCCAAGATATCTGATCGCGTGGAGAAGAAGAAGAAGGATGCTAAGACTGGGTTGTCTGTGGCCAAGACTGGCGCGAGCGGCTCCACTGCTTACGCTGGTGGAGGCACTCGGCTCGGTGCGCACCCGCTCGACGGCGTGGACATATCGAAGTTCGACGAGATTGCAATGAGCGACGCCTCTCAGCAGCTGGTGTTCAACCTCCTGGCCGAGCTCGGAGTTGTTGATAGGAAGATAGATGCGAGTCTCAGGGACACCCTCACTCTGAATCCCAACGCCTCCAACTTCTCCCCCCCCAACTTTGCCAACTCCGCCGAAGATAAAGACGAGGACGACTACCTTTCGTGCGTCCCGGCCACCGCGAAGCTTTCCTCCAAGATAAAACAACAATCAAACACCACCTACCAATTGACTGCTCCTGTGTTCAACCACGATGAGAACGAGGACGAGGATGACATCCAGGATGAGGACGAGGACGGGCCCGACGACACCCTAGACGTCGACTACGACGGTGCCGAACCTCCTGCCCCTCCAGCCCACACCATCATCCCTGGTCCCTCCAAATCCAAATCCAAGCAGAACACGAAGCCCACCAATACTCAAACCCAAATCCAAACCGCCCCCTCCCAGCAAAACAATTACTCGGAGTACGACGAAGACTACGACGACATGAGCGTCTCCTCCTCGTCCTCCTCCCCCGACCCTAGCGGCCTGGAACTAGACAACCCCCCTGAACCGCCTCCGCCGCCCCCGACCTCCAATCCACTCTTCATTCACCTCACGCAGCGCCTATCCTTCACCCCGGACGCGGCCACGAAGGCGATAATGCAATCCTCCTCTCTCGCTTCCACCAGCACGACCGGGGGAGTGCAGGCAACGGGGGGTATCGAGACGACGCAGCTCGCCGCGGCCTTGGATTACCTCTGCTTGCACCTCTCTGAGGTAAGAAGCTGTCTCGTCCCTCGGCTCCTCGCTGAGAATGCATTAATACCATTTGTCATTTGGCTACTATCATCGCTACGATCACCGCTACGCAAATCTAATTCGTCGCTTCGCTCCCCAATCCCTTCGCCTCCCCTCATCGCAGACCGAGCTCAAGAACGGCTTCAAGGAGAACAAGGAAGCTCAGAAGAAAAGATCCACCCAGACCATGCCTCGCCCAGACCCCGACTCTGTTCTCGGCAAGAAAAAACCCACGCCAAGTGCGTCCGCTCCGGTGGTGGGCATATCGCTAGCGCCCATCCCGGACTTCAAGTTGGAATCAAGATCGTTTAGTTTCGTCCGCCTTGGGTTCAACCCTGACGAGTCAGAGACGGCGTGCAAGAAGGCAAAATACCCGCCCCCTGGCACCCCTCCCGAGCGGGACGATGCCGCTTTGGTCCACCTCATCGACGCATTGGCCAGTGCTCCGCCCTGGTCGACCCCCAGCGCCGCAGACGCGGAATTTGCAGAAATGGAGCGTGACGATGAGAAGGAGGCCCTGACTGCAATCTTCGAAGCAAGGGTTAATACCATCAGCCCCAATCGCTACATCATCGACGTCCAGCTTGCCTCGCCTCTCGCCCCCCCTGGCAACTCGGACCTTTGCAAACTGCACGTGTTGCTACCAGCCGGCTATCCCACCCTGTGCGCCGCCCGACTGCTCTTCACCAACAACACATTACCGCCAACGCTGCTGCGCAAGGTGAACAAAACCCTCAACAAGTTGGCCCTCGACGAGCTAGGCTCTCCCATCATCTTCAACGTGATTGAGCAGCTGTCGACCTCCCTAGCCGACTTCCAGCAACACTTTCAAAACTCCCAGCGAAAGAAGGAGCTCGAGGCAGCACAACTGCGCGAAAAGAGCCAGAAGAAGGTATCGGCGGAGGCAATTAAGACCATCACGGAAGCTCAGTACGACGGAGAGAAGGTAAGAAGTGCCAATTTTCGTTTGCGTCATCACAAAGCGACTCTAACCCGCCGCTTCGCTCGTCACAGCTCGGAAAGAGAGCACGCCAGAAGCTCAAGGCCGCCCAGAAGGCCAGATTACAGGAAGCTCAGGCCGAAGAAAGCCTCCCTGTCGGTTACAAGAAGAAGTTGGAGAAGGATAAGAAGGCGGAGTTAGAGAGAAAGAACCACGAGTTCCGAAACTTCCAATCCAACAGAGGTTCTTCTCACACTCAGCGAATCCTCCAGAAGCGCGCCGAGGAAAGAGCCGAGGCAGCAGGAAGAACTGCCATGGTAGTCGCGCTAAACCGCGGCCTCGACAACATTAAGGCCCGAAAAATCATGGAAAGGACAAAAAAGCAGCTCCTCTTCACCGAGGGCTGGGGACCGGCTCCGAGCGACGAGGAGGACGACAAGGCAGACGAAGTGAAGCCGAAAGCCACCGAGGTAGGAGGAGTCACGGAGGAGAAAGAGGACGAGGAGTACGACGAGGAGTACGATGAAGAGTACGATGAAGAGTACGACGAGGAGTATGACGTAGAAGGGGAGGATCAGACAACCTCGGACTTGAACTCACAAACGAAAGAGATCTCTATCAACTCCTCGTCTGCGTTAGAGGACGGTTCAAAGAAGAAGAAGAAAGTTTCGGCTCTCACAAACAATTTCGTGGACAGCCTCAAGTCCTTCTACCAGGTCGCCAAGGATCGTGCAAACCACAACGCCGCCACCAACCCTATCGCGAAAAAAGAAAAGGCTGCACACGTCCCGGCTCCCAACTTTGTTCCTACTCAGAGTTTGGCAACCGTGATGAAGGACGTAATGGCAGCTCAATCCCAACCTTGGCTTATTGCCCCCGAGGCGCGAGCGCCCCAGGTTTCTAGCGAAGCCCTGAACGGAAACCAGGGCAGCAATAAGCAACAGAAGAAGAAAGCCGCTGCCACTCCGTCCCCCGCCCCCACCTCCAACCCGACCCCTACCTCCACTCCCACCCCCAACCCCACTTCTGCTCCAACCCCTAATCCAGAGCCCACGCCAACACCGCCGCCAGCGCTCTCGGAACAAGATATAAGGCAAATGCAAAACCTCTCAAATTCCATGAAAAAGCAGCTGCAGGACAAGTACTCTCGAGCCATGAAGTGGGGGAAGGCAAATTCAAACGGCCAAGATAGAGGTATTAACAGCCATCGCAACCAGAAAAACCCCGACGCGTCTTTCTTTAAGATGATCGAATCGAGATCTCGCCTCCCGGCGTATCAGATGAAGAAGGATCTCGTATCGACAATTGAGTCCCACCAGATCACGGTTGTATCTGGCGACACTGGTTGCGGTAAGACGACCCAAGTTCCACAGCTCGTCCTTGACTCCATGATTGAACAAGGAAGGGGCGCAGAAACGAACATTATCGTCACCCAGCCGCGCCGTATTTCCGCCCTCGGAGTTTCGACACGAATAGCCGAAGAGCGAGCGGAGAGGGTTGGCGAGACTTGTGGTTACAGCATCCGCCTCGAATCAAAGCGCACGCCCAGGACGAGGATATTACTGTGCACGACCGGAGTGCTGCTTAGGCGCCTGCAGTGCGATCCAGACCTCGCCGCTGTCTCCCACGTTTTCGTGGACGAAGTTCACGAACGTGACCTGAACACCGACTTCGTCCTCATCATCTTACGTGACTTACTGCTCCGTCGAAAATCCCTCAAACTGGTTCTCATGAGTGCGACGTTGAACGCGGAGACCTTCTCTGACTACTTCGGCGGCGTTCCGACGGTGGAGATCCCCGGCCGAGCACACCCAGTCACAGAGTACAGGCTAGAGGACGTTTTAGAATTCACCGGCTACACTATCCCGCCGGGTCACGATTGTGCGCTCAAGAACCCAGAGCTGGACATGAAGGAGATCAAGCAACGGTTTCCGAAGTGCTCTGCCGCTACCCAGAAGACGCTCCAGATTGTGGACGAGGGAATTATCAATTACGAGCTCGTCGCCAACCTCATCGGTTATATCAACGATAACTTCGACGACGGCGCCATTTTAGTATTCATGCCAGGATTGATGGAGATCACGAAAACTGTGGAGGCGCTCCAGGCCAACCCTGTGTTCAACGACAGCTCGAAGACGAGGGTGTACCCCTTGCACAGCACTCTATCTACCGCCGAGCAGAAAGCCATCTTCGAGATCCCTCCTCAAGGGGTGCGCAAGGTTGTGATTGCGACCAACATCGCAGAGACGTCAATCACGATCGAAGACGTCGTGTACGTTGTCGACGCCGGTCGAGTGAAGGAAAATAGAGAGGACGAGGTGGCGCAGATGATGACACTCGTGGAGTGCTGGGTCAGCCGAGCCAGCGCCAAGCAGAGGAGAGGACGAGCCGGCCGTGTCAAGCCGGGTGTAGCCTTCCATTTGTTTTCTTCTCTAACAAACGACACGAAGATGTCTGCGTATACTCTGCCGGAAATGCTCCGCGTGAGGTTGGACGATTTGGTTATGCAGATTTTGTTACTGGATTTAGGAGAGCCTAGGGACTTTTTGAATAAGGCTGTTGATCCGCCTAGTGAAATTGCCGTCAAAAATTCTCTTGCTCTGCTGCAGGGCTTGGCGGCAGTCGAGCTTGGGGAAGTCGGAAGCGAGCGTGAGGAGGGGAACAGCTACTTGACAGCGTTAGGATTTCATCTTGCGACTTTGCCGGTTGAGGCCCGAGTTGGAAAAATGCTCATCTACGGCGCTCTATTCCAGTGTTTGGACCCCTGCTTGACCATAGCGGCGACTCTCAGTTCCAGAAGCCCATTTATGAGCCCATTTGACAAGCGCGAAGAGGCCGACGAGGCAAAAAAGACGTTCTCAATTAATTCTAGTGACCACTTGACGAATTTGAACGCTCACACCGAGTGGAGGAAGCTGAGGGGGGGCGACGCCAGAGCGTTTTTACACGAGAACTTCCTATCCTACACTACCCTGAACAACATCGAACAAATGAAGAGGCAGTTCAGGAGCCTACTGAGCGACATCGGCTTCGTTGCACGACGCGAGAACGCCGTCGAAAACAGCAACTCGCAGAACTTAAGTCTCGTTAAGGCGGTACTAGCGGCAGGATTGTACCCGAATGTGATCGTCGCGCCTAGAGACTTAGGGGACAAAACTGTCGGAGAGAATGCCTTTCGAAGTCTGAAGGGCGATGTGAATGTCCACCCCTGTTCTGTCGTGTTTAAAGATACAACGTTGTACTCCAGGTATTGCGTTTATCACGAAATAGTCAAGACGAAGAAGATCTACGTGAGGGACTGCACCGCGATTAGTCCCCTGGCGCTTCTTTTGTTTGGAGGCTCTCTGACCGTGTACCAAGAGAAGGGCGTCGTAAGCGTCGACAACTGGCTGCGCTTCAGGGTATCTGCGAAGTCTGCAACTCTAGTCAAACATTTGCGAAGCCAGATGGAAGACAGGTTATTGGAGAAGATCGTCAAACCGGAAGAAGACACCATGCAGTCGAAGCAGGGCCAGATCTTGGTGAATAGCGTAAGCCTACTGTTGGAGGACGAAGAGAAGAATATTATTGGAGTCAAGAGCAGCGGGGGGGGGGGAAAGAAGGACAGAACTCAGGATTTCTTCGGCGGAGCGACCCCAAGAGGAGGTGATACGAAGCCGGGCGACTGGCTGTGCAACTCGTGTGGCGTTAATAATTTTTCCAAAAACGTTTCTTGCTTCCGCTGCAATACGGCTCCTCCGCGACCTCCTCCGGGTGGTGGAAGGGGGTCAGGGGCACCGCCTGGATTTCAACAACCTCAAAAGCCGGGGGACTGGATTTGCAGTTCTTGCCAGACGAACAACTTTGCGAGTCGTTCAGCATGTTTCAAGTGCAACGCACCGGGTGGGGGCGGCGGTGGCGGAGGCGGAGGCCGTGGCGGCCGTGGTGGTCGTGGAAGAGGAGGAAGAGGAAGAGGGCGAGGAGGCCGCAGATAAAAGATTTTTGTTGCTTTCGTCGCTTGCTCCTTGGCTAAATCAGATAAATTTTGTGAATCAAACATCAAATCATTTTCATCATCTTAATCAATCTACACAATACTTCCCAAAAATCATTAAAAAATCACCCCCCTCAAATACATCTCTTCTCTCCTCAGCAATCGGCCCTCAATTCGCAGCACTTCTCACAAAACGAACCAATCTCCCACGGAACCGGCGAGCACCCTCCAATGCTAGATCCTTTAATGCATAAAAAGGGCGCATCTAAAACAGAACACTTGTTCAAATCACTCAGACACACCTCATGAGGGCATTCAGAGCACGGATTTTCCTCAAAAACTTCATCGTCGATATCATCATCGTCGGCCTCCGACGACGAGTCGTCAATCTCGATGGTGACGTAAGGCCTCGTGCTGATGTACCAGATGGTGTTCGTGCGGCTCTGCCCGTTTCCTCCTGCACTGACATAAACGTCGTCGTGCAACTCCAAAACTTCGTTTATGGCCCCGTCAACGTCTCCGATCGTGGCTTGTATTCCGCGTAACAGCACCGCCCACCCCTGGTCTTGGCAAGTCTGTGACGAGTCGCAACTCTCCTTGAACACCGGGTACATCTCATTGGCCCACCTGACCTCATCGCGCTCCTCCGAAATAGGCGTGAGCGGCATGAGCTGAATGCCGTAAGCCAGGAAGGCGTCCGCACCGAACCACGTCTGAAATTGCGCCATCAAGGACCACAACATTCCCACCACCAAAGGCGTGTACTCTTTCGGGTATATGCGGTCTTCCTTTTTCCTGACGTGCCAGTACTTCTGGGCGCTGCGAAGCTCTGTCGACAAAAGAAGCCGGCTCATGTCACGGACAGAAGCAGCCGTCTGCGCGTTGGTGTTGTCGCTTTGGGTGACGCTCTTCCCCCCCCCCCAGACCTCGTACATGATGTTTCCGTACAGGACCATCGCTTCGTATGCGGCGATTGACTCACTGCTTGACTCCTGATTCCTGCCGTTGGGGTAAGGCCCACCATTAATTAAGCCTATTCCGCTCGCCCAGCTGGAGCCGAGGAACCAATCCTTGTGCCTGAAGACCGGGAAATGTTTGTCCTTCGAACTCGGATTGGCAATGTCGCGAATGAGACTCAACACGGGCTCGAAGTACTGCCTTCCCCAGTCCGGGTCGAACTTTGCGACGGTCGCGGCCGCGTAGATGTGGTAGCCGTGGTGGAAGTGGTGATCGTTGTAGAAGCCGTGGCCAAAGTTCTGGCCGGCGTCAGTCAGTCCCGGGCAGTTCGGGTACTTGTTGTCACAACTCATGGTCTTGTCATTGTAGCTGCAGCCACAGTTGACCATTCCGCCCCACTTTTCGTCGTACACGAACGGAGCTTCCGCCGATCCGTTGAGCCAGACCGTGACGCCGTCGCGAAGGTGAGCTATCGCCTCGTGCATCTCCTGGTCAGAGGGAAGCTTCACATCAGCGCACGCCTCGACGATCTTCTTGTGATCATCGTCCATTCCGTGGGTGTGCGTCGCTTCATTGGCGAGGTCCCTCAGTTCCTGAGCTATGAGCAGGATGCGGCTAAGTTTCGCCAAGATCTTTCCGCTGAAATACGTGTCGCCAGCGCCTTTCATGTAGTTCTCCGGGATGCGAAAGTTGATGTCCTTCAGGAGGCTCGACGCGAGGAGCTCGACGTGCTCAGCCCTCGGAGGTCTCGGGGCGTTGAAGTCGGCGCGAGCGAGCCTCTCACGCATCACCCAGTTACCCCCCACGATCAAGCACGCGGGTCCGTGGAGGGTTGGGGTGCAGTGTCCGGCGATTCCGTTCGACGAACCGACCATGGCCTCCATCCTGTCCACGTGGTGAGGAAGGGCGTAGGTCAAAAGCTCTGTCTTGGGTATGGACAGCGGCGTCGAGTAAGTGAAGTTGTCGCCGGCCATGGTGACGGGCGACCAGTTGAAATGAACGAGCACCTGCTCGGCGTCAGAATCGTACTTTTCAGTGGTGGGAAAAGTATACTGCACTGCCGCATCACTGCCGGGCATGACTGCGCTGTGCTCCTTCAAGACTCTGACGAACTCCTTTTTATCCCTGGGCTGCGCCTTTTCGCAGAACTGGACGTTGATCCCTGTGGTGCAGTTGTTGGCCAGCGCGACCCTGAGCGTGGCGGGGGTTTCGAGGGGGGATGTTGTGTACAGCTCGAAATTTATCGAGGGGGGGGGAGGGGGCACGCCTGGGGTGGAGGGCGGGGGAGGGACATAGTCCTTTGGGTCGACGACCATACAGGACATGTCAAGGGGTCGGGAGAGGAAGACGATCCACGTGGCGTCGGAAGCGGCAAAGTGAACGGTGACGTGATTGTTGGCACGGCGGGTGGGCGGAGTTGTGCTGTTCGATGTAATGGCGCAACTGAGAGGGACGTCGTCGTCGAGCGTAATCTTGAAATCTGTCGGTTTCGAGGGGTCGGTGAAGGGAATGCTGGTGGACGAGAAAATCGGGACGGCTCCCTCGAAGTAGTGCACCGTCTGGTAGGGCGACCCCCGGATGAGGGGAATCTGCATGAGCAAGGGGTTGAAGGTGGGGGCGAAGAACCTGCGAGGGGTGGAGTGACGAGTTAGAATTGAGTGGGGGTGGGTGTGCGGTGGCGGTAGGAATTTAACACACACAAAGGTTGGGGCGACAGATTCGGCGAGGGATTGGAACTCGCCCTCACCTGTCGTATTCCTGCTTGAACCAGCTCTTATACACCTTCTTCCACTCAAGGATGAGGGACAGTGGACTCGGATCCTCCTTGACATTGTAAATGTCTGCGGGAGTGAAGTACGAGGAGTCGCCAGTGTTCACACCGAGGCCGACTCCGGCACCGGCGTCGTAGGTCAGCTGCACGATTTTGTCCCCGGACGGAGCGACGTTCGGGCTGTGGACGCGAATCCCCCTAGCAGGGGTCTTGGCGTCGGAGGGTATGACAATGTTGGAGAACATCACGTCGACAATGTACGGGATGGTGTAGGTCTTGTGCGCGTCGGTAAGCCCCCCATCGATGCCGACGAGCAGGTTCTGGTACCAGCGGTTGGTGGGGAGGGGCTTGTTCTTCTCGTGATCCTTGAAGAGCGTGGCAGGGGGGGAGGAGGAGGCCTCGCGGCTGAAGAATTTTAAAGGAGTCGACCTCTTAGTGACGGAGGACACAGTTGTGGGAGGCTGAAGGGAGTAGGCGTCGGGGTCGGAGGGGAAAGCCCCGCCCATCATCGGCAAATTGGCATTGGCCATATTGGCTTTGACACTGCCACCCCACCGATGATTGCCCGTGCTAACGAGTGAAATCACTGATAGGATACCAACGGCAACGCCAATAAGAAGGAATCTGTGGGACAGCGAAGACAGTCGAAGAGACTTGGATGAAACGGAATCATCGAACGTTACCGAGCGCACGGATGTGGTAGGATGGGTGGATGCTGTTGATCCATAGTTGGAGGCAGCTGCACTTCGAAGAGGCTTCATTTAATGCGACGCTAATAAGCTATTCTAAGCCAGTTTATAGTAAATATAATTACCGCTTCCGAAAGTTGTAGGATATTCACGCGGTAAGAATGTTGAAGAGGTTCACAAAGTCGTACTGAGTTGAGATACAATAGAAAACAATACAAATATAGTAAAAGTGCTTTTGCCCCTGGTTTTTCCACTTGCCAGCTCCTTTCCCCCCATTTAACAATGCTCGCACGAGCTGCTCCTCGAGCCCTCAATCGACCACCAGTTGGTACTGGCGCCGCCTTGTTCTCGACTTTTAAGCCCCCTGGACCGTCTGCTGAACGTATGGAAACAATTCTTTTGATGCCGTCAGATGCCCATCGCGAAAGTTTTCCAAATCCCTCCCTTTCCTCCACTCGCTCCTCCACCCTTTCCTCCACCACCACGCGTGCACTCACCACGCGTGCACTCACCACGCGTGCCTCACCCCCACTCAACCGCTGGTCTGTCGTCCTTCCTGCCGTTATGGCTGAGATGTCCGTCGGCAGCATCTACTGCTGGTCAATGTGGACTCCTAAGATGACTACCCTCACTGGAGTGGTGGCCTCGTCTCCAAATGATTTCACGCTGTCGGAGGTGGTCCCTGTATTCTCCTGCGCCGCCGTCGGGCTGGGCATGGGGTCGGCCGCTCTCGGAACTTGGGTGGACAAGGTTGGCCCTGTGAAGGCCGGAACGACGGGCTCCTTAATCTGGTTCGCTGGTCTAATGACCGCCGCGGCCGGAGCTCACTTGCAGTCCCTCCCCCTCATCTACGCCGGCTACGGAGGCCTGGGAGGCATAGCCTGGGGCCTCCTCTACATGACCCCCGTGTCCACTACGATGAAATGGTTCCCCGATCGCCGTGGCCTCGCGACTGGAATAACGCTCTCGGCGTTCGGCGCAGGCGCCGCGATCGCCCCCCCCATGATAGATTATTTCACGAACATGTTCTTCGAGGCCCCTGATTATCTCGGGGCGGCCGCTGATCTGGCGCTGATGACCCTCGACGATGGCAGCCAGGTTCTCGCTGCCGACCCTGACACGCAGGTGATAGTTGCGACCGCCACAGACGCCGCCAAGGTGGGCCTCGACGAAGGCGTTTACGCCGTGGGCACGGGCGACTCAGGAGCCGCGGGAGCGTTCGCTTCCCTCGCTTGTCTCTACGGTGGGGTGGGCCTCGTGTCTTCTCAGTTTATGCGGGCGCCGCCTGACGGATGGATGCCGGAGGGGTACAAGGTCGCGGAGGATAATTTGACCGGAGGGACGGACATAGGCCTCCCCGTAGACGTGGCGGTGAAAACGCCGCAATTTCCTCTCCTCTGGCTCACGGTGTTTGGAAACGCCGTGGGTGGTTTGGCGTTGATTTCGAGCTCGAAGATGGTCATGGTGGACATTTGGGGCGCTGCGCTGCCGTCCGTAGTGACGGCATCCTTCGCCACGGGCTACGTAGCGACCCTCGGATCGGCCAACGCATTCGGCCGACTGAGTTGGGCCGTCGGAAGCGATTTTCTTGGCCGTAAGAACTCCTATTCCGTCATGGCCTTGGGAATACCCGTCATGGGCTCGGTGCCCTATTTGATATCTACCGCGATTGAGAGCGGGGCAGCGGGGCAGGAATCAATCGTCCCTCTCGGAGTCTTCGTGGGCGGCTCCGTCTTCGCCATCGCTAACTACGGCGGAATTTTCAGCATCCTGCCCGCTTACATCGCGGATCTCTACGGCTCGAAGTACTCCTCGAGCATTCATGGTGCGGCCCTCACTGCGTGGAGCGCGTCTGCTATCGCTGGGCCCATGGGCCTCGCCTTCCTTCGCTCGAAGGCGGAGAGAGAGGCTATCGACGACCTCGCGCAGAACATAGACCCGGCAGTCTTCGAGTCGACCTTCGGCGCGACCTTTGACAACAGAGAGAGCCTGATAGAATCCAAAACTTTAACGATTAATAAATTGATGGAGATTGCGGCTGAAGGAACTAATGATCCCACCCCCCACCTCTACGACCAGACATTTATGATGGCTGCAGGGTTCCTGGGAGTCGCTGCCGTCTCCAACCAGCTGCTCAAGCCTCCAAATGTAAAAAAACTCCTAGAAACCACCTCCAAGAACCAAAAATAGACGTTTTTTCAGTACAAACACTTATATTTATCATTTCTCAGGGGTTTTGCTTGAAAACTTTAGACCGTCGAAGAAACCCTCGTCCTTCAACTTCTTGAGCTGAGTCACGAAGGACTCCCTCGGGTTCGCCGTCGGCCTTGCCTCCTTGACCTGCGCTATGCACTCATCCACTGACTTGTCCTTCTGCACAGTCAACAAGTATGCCACCGTCAAGGCAGCGCTTCGACTCTTGCCCATTATACAGTGGACCAAAACTGACGAGCCCCGTTGCCGCTGCTGATGTATGTGCTTGATGGCGCCTTCCAAGTCAGCCTTCTCCAACACCTGCTCGTCGTCATCCTTCCACATCAACCTCGCGAAGCCGACGTGAAGGTTCTCCTTCAGCCGGCGGACGCTAGTCTGATAGGCATGAAAAGCGCGAACATCGTTCGATGTGTTCACGACACACTTGATATTTTTGTTGAAGACCTTTGAGCGTAAGGGAAAATTTCGGTCAGACCTTAGCGACAATAAAAACATCATTCACGGGGGCTGCGCCCACCGGATTCCGAACAACTATCCCCCCATTCAACGAATTCTCACCTCTACTTGGTTGCAAACGCAGTACAATGCGCCAATATATAATGCACCGACAGGCTTCTCGCCGTCCACTCCAGCGAGGACCAAACAGGGCTGCGACATCTCAATATTATCCAAGTGGAGCTGGACCTCTGATTCCTCGGTCACGAAGAAGCCATATGGGAAGGCGGCTTTCCATTGCTCAGAAATCCAATTCGAAATTGCGGCCATCAGTCACTTCCAAAACCCAAACCCTTTCTGCTTCTCATGGTCCCAGCCTTATTGCTTTTCATTTCATTCATGCCCTTCCCCTTCCCACACCACCATTCCCCTCGTCACACCTACTTGAAACCCCAAGAGCACAAAACACTGTAAACCGTCCTGCCAGTACCCTCCGAGCTCCCCCATCCCACTCCCCTCCACCCCTGCCTTCAAAAAAGCACAACAAACCCCCGCCGCGCAATCTCAACACCAAGTGGCCAAAAAAATGTCAAGACGCAAGGTGGTCAAAAAGTCTTCTACGCTACACCCCTCCGACGAACTTTTTCTCAATGGCGTGCCGACTGATCTTCTGGGGACCATTCCGTCAATCAATTCAATCGAGGCGCTTTGGGAGGTCAGTGATGAAAAGACGCAGGGTTGTCAGACACAAAGTCTTGGTCGCTGCTAGATAGCCCACAGCGACCAAAGGTGTTTCGCAGCATTCGTATCCGAGCCGATCTAACCCACACGTTACCCTCCTCCCCCCCTCCCCCCAACCCCTACCACAATCACCTCCCCCCCAGATGTCAAAGCTCCCAAGGGCGCAAACTGAAAAAGTCAAGCTCGCCATTATCAAACAGGTCAAGCGCCTGGAGCGCCGGAAGAAGCGCCTGGAAAGGCACGGCGACGACTCTAGTATGCTGTCTACCGACTCTACCGTGTCGGCCGTCAACAATACGAACAATACGGCCAATGGCTCTGGAGTAGCTCAGCACCACAAGGTTTCTTTCCAGGATGCCAAGGAAGAACATGACACAAACGGCGAAATGCACGGGCAAGAAAAGTCGAGTTCGTCCCTCCAAGATGTGCAAGAGAAGCAAGAGGAGCCCCCTGTTGCGAGGCCTACGAGGCAAGATCAACGACCAGGGCAAGGTGAGAAGAGTCTCTCCATCTCAACCCCCCCCCCCCTCTACCCTCCCCGCTAACCCCCCCCCCAAAGCCAACGCTCGCCGAGGCACAGTTTACCCTCACCGTGTGTACACAGAGAGCTGGGACTTCACTGACCCCGAGGACCACCACGATGACATGTCTAGCATAGATGAGTCCGATTTTAATCGGCTCGCCCCTCTTCCCTCCAAGAATCTCTTCAAGAACGCTCACAGAGTACAGCACCAACCCCACCACAAGCAAGTCGTCTACCATAGCAGTAACTATCAGGAGCACTCGATGGAAGAATTCAGAAACAACCAGCAGGACCTTTCTAATGGAGTAGTCATAGCCAGGAAAGAGTCTTCTCTCGAGGAGATCTCCCAAAATTTGTACAGTTTATTCCTCTCGAATACCATGATCAATGCTAGTTCAAGGCGTTCCATTAACTCCCGAAACCGAGGCGTCGTTAGCTTGTTGCAGCACGCCCACACCGTTAAAACCGCGGCCCAGAACAAAGCAAGGAGGAGGGCAAGAGCGTGGCAGATCAGGCAGAAAAAGAGGGAGAGAGCCGGACGAAACATGTTCAGGGCGCTTCGACGAGCGTTCAATTCTTATTTGTCACAAAGCTTTCAAAGGTTCAAGCACGGGAGCGACCTGATCGCAGCCGTTGAGACCATGAACGAACTGGCAGAGAAGGAGCGGGAGATGCAGAGACGGCACTTCGCCTTCCAGTCCAAGAATACGGCAGCAATGCTTTACTGGCACGCTTGCGTCAAAATGTACCGGACTAGGATGCACCACGCCTGGATTAAGTGGCACAACCACGTGATTGCTTTCGATACTATCAGAGTCCTGATAATCAAGCTGACCAAGATCAAATTGGCCTCAGCCATGACTAGGTGGACCCTCAACACCACCATTATGAAAGCTGGAGCCAAGGTTGGGACCCTCAACGAGCAGAAGAAGAACGCCGCCGTTGGCGTTATCTGCAAGATGTTAATTCGTAACTGCAGGCAAAAGGTCTCTCGCGCCTTCTCCCTCCTCGTAAATAAAACGCACGAAAGCATGCTCTTGCGGAAGCTTTTCCTCCGCTGCACAAAGATCAAGCTTCAGGGAGCGTTTGCGATGTTACAGGCCAACGCCCGCCACGCGACGCACGAGCAGCTCAACGAGACCACAAATCACGCTAAAGAGCTCAAATCGCAGCTATCTTCCCACCTTGACAGCCTGAAGCAGCATGCCGCCACCCAGCTCTTCATGCTTTTTTACCGGCAGGCCCATCACAAGACTCGCAGGGCATTTTACATCCTCATGACCCAGGCGGAAACAAGCAACGACTTGAAGTACTTGGTACAGTCCATTGTTTCAAGGACGGCTCGGAGGAAAACGAACGAGGCCTTCAATGCTTGGAAGGCGCAGATGTTCGCTCTTGCCCTGGAACAGCAGGCTGCGGAGAAAGCGACAGCCGAGAAGAAGAGCAAAGATTCTATTCGCGAACGGGCAGGAATTGGATTGGTACGGAACTACGCCCGAATTAAGAGAAAGCTAAATATAGTCGAGGCCTTCTGTCACTGGAAACTCTACGTCAGGGAGTGCGTCGAGAAACAGCACGCGACAAAATGCCGAACATTCGCCCTCAAGAGCTTCAGTTTTGTTTGCAAGCGGCTCTACCGTTCTCAGCTGGGCAACGCTTGGGCACAATGGTGCCAGGCACTAATTTATCTGAAGTCGAAGGAGAAAAGAGGGACTGAAGCGTCCGCAATGCTTTTGGGATCAATTCGCATTTCACTTCTCACAAGGGCCTTCGCCAAGCTCGTCGACTGGGTCCATGTGACAAACATAGTGTCCAAGGGCCTTCGGCGGTTGCAATACAACTCTCTAGCTCTCGCCATGAATCAGTGGCGAAAGTTTTGCAACTCGCATGTGCAGGAAAACCACTCGGAGACTTTGCAACTTGCCGCCGTCAAGGTCATGGGATTCGGATTTAAGAGGGTGGTCCTGCATCACATGAGGAGACGATTTACTATTTGGCGTCATTTTATTGAGTTTAAGCAGCGTCAAGTAGAGTCAATGGCCGTGGTGTCCCACTTGCTGTCGAAGAGCGACACCTTCTGGTCGCTGAGGCGAGGCTTTGAAAGTCTCAAGTCTTGGAGAGTCGCCACGGGACGACTTTTGCTCATTTCCAGGCTAAGTGCCAAGGCGACGATCAGAGTGGCCTTGGCAACCTGGCGAACGTTTGTGCTCGGCGGGCGCCACTGGGACACAAAGAGAGCCGCCTCGCGAACTCTCATTAGGAATTACAAAGCAATCTGCGACACCTCTATTCGTCGATACTTCCGCAAGTGGAAACACATCCATGACAGATGGCGAGAGTTGGCGCTTGCCGTCGGCATTTGCTCAAAGGTCACGACCAGAAATGTTGAGATGAAGCAGCTCACGAAGGGCTTCCGTCGCTGGGTAATGCACGTATTTAATCAACGGGAGGAGACGATCCACAAATCGTATACTTATGACCGCGTCAGGACCACCCTGACGCTGGCCCGGAAAGTTCTGGAGTCCGTTTACCTCGAGAGGGTGAAGGAGGCCTTCGCGAAGTGGCACCGAAAGGTGATGCAACCCAAAAAGTGGGTGCTCTCAAGATTGACGAGAAATCTCGCGCACAAAAATCTCAGCCTCGCATTCGCTTGTTGGATCAATTTCATGAAAAGCGCAGTCAAGAAGGACTTTGAGATGCTGCTCATCTCGAAAGTGTGCACCTCTTGGGGGGTCCGTGTTAACGCGGTGGGTGCTCTCGCGTGCAGGGCAGCACTAAGGACCTGGGCTCTGTCAGTGAAGGAAGCCAAGAAGAATGAGAGAGCTCTAGAACGTATCAAGGACGGCCAAAATTCTGCCCTGACCCGCGTTCTGCACACGTTGTACTACTGCCACCTCCGAGAATCCTTGAAAATCTGGAGGCAGTTTGCATTCCTAGCTAAGTCACAGGAGGCAAACAATGTCAGTCTCAAGCTTTTGGTCCGTAGCAGAATCAAAACCATAACCATGGAAGACCTCCGCTGGGGCTGGACGGGCTGGATACGTGCGGTGCAGTTTGACCGTACCGAGGCCCTGAAGACAAAAATGAAGGATGACGAGCAGGAAAAACGAACAAAGCTTTTAAAGACGTTGATGCGGCATAGGTTGCTGGCTATATACTCAACGTACATGAGGGCAGCATTGAATAAGTGGTCCAAATATTCGGCGTCGAAGCGGCTAGGTGAAGAAGACGTCAGGTCTAAAAACGTGAGACTGCGTCGTTTCATCAGGTCCAGAATACGATCTACGCAGGTCGAAGGGTTGCGACATGGATTTGCAAGCTTACTTCGAAATTCGTTTGAAGAGAGCAGAATTGCAATGCTGAAGGCAAAGGAAGACATGAAAAAGTCAGACAGTCAACACGCCGTCGTCATAATAGTGAGACACAGAATCAACGCTATGATATCGGAGCACATACGATCGGCCTGGAAGTACTGGGAGCGTTTCGTTGACGACTCAAGAAGGGCCGACGTAATGAACGCGAGCATCGATAACGAGAATCAGGTCAAGAACAACACTATAAGAATCATCCTCCGTCATCGCGTGAAACAGATGTACTTGGAGAACGTTAGAGACGCGTTTGAAGATTGGCGAGCAGAAGTACTACAGCTTCGAGCGGAGGCAGAACAGACGGCACGCGACATGGAGAAGCTAAAGATAATCATGCGGCAGCGCTTCAGGGACATGATGGGAGGTCATCTGCGCTGGGCCTGGGAGAAGCTGCGCGAAAACTGGACCAAGCTCAAAATGCAGGAGAATGAAAAAGTCCAAAAGGAAGAGCGACTGAAGGATCTGGTTAGCAGACGTTTTAGAGCTCTTATGAATAGCAATCTTCATTGGGGATGGACGACTTGGCAGCAGTGTGTAGACGGAGCCAAGAGACAAGAGCTCGCGAAGAAGAGCTTAGCGAGCGAGGCAGCGTCCAACAACAAATTTTTGATAGTCGTAATGCGGCATCGTCTCAGAACGGTCTACGCAACGTTTATCGCCGACGCTTTCAACGCGTGGCTAAATGATACGATCGAAAAGCGCAACGAAGCGAAGAGAAGGGAGCAGGTAGCGCTTGAATACTACGAGAAGGACGCCGAGAAGGAGCAAAAGATAGACAAGTTTATCATGAAGTGGTACAGGACCATCGAGCTGGAGGTCCTGAGACATGGCTGGAAAAAGTTTGAGTTCTTTGCCTTGAGTAAGAAATCTGAGGCATTGCAAAAGCTGAGCGTCGCCTTGGATAAGGCCCGGTACGACGAGAAGCTCAGAAGCATTATCCGAAGGCGGATCACTACCGTTCGCGGGCAGAGCTTGCGATCGGCTTGGAAGACCTGGGAGCATTTCGTTGACGATTCGAAGAAGGCCGAATTGAAGAAAGCTCGTGATGACGAAAGGTTAAGGCTCATTGTTAGGTCTAGAATCCGCGCCATCGTGACGAACGAGCTGAGGTGGTCCTGGACTGTCTGGAACAGAGCCGTCTATGAGCTCCAGAAAGGCGCCTTGACTAAGCAGAGGGAGGAGGATCTCAAGGAGACGAGGACAAAGACCCTAAAGATTCACGTGAAGCACCTGTTCCTCTCCCTTTATATTTCAAATTTGAGATCTGCTGTGAGCATCTGGACCAAAGCCATCGAGGCAATGAAAAGTGAAGAAAGGGACAAGGAGGGCCGTAGACTCGAGGAGGAAAAGAAAACGTTCGCGATAACTTCCTGCATGCGGGTTCGCTTCAACCGGATTTACGAGAATAATGTGAGGTTGGGCTTCAACCTTTGGGCCAGGGCCACCGCGGATCAGAGAGCGCAAGAAATCGAAGAGGAAGGTAATAGCAAGAGACTCAGGTTGATCGTGAGGAGCAGAATCAAGTCGATCGAGATGGAGGGGTTGCTTTGGGCGTGGGCGATGTTGTTGAAGTCCATGAATCAGGGAGAGAAGGAAATGGGCAATAATAGAGCCATTAAGTTCTTCATGAGGAACAAGCTGAAGTTCATGTACGATGAGTTCACAAGAAGCGCCTGGGTTAGGTGGATGAAATATGTTGCCGAGGACAAAAAGAATGACGAGACAATGAAGAGGGAGGAAGATAAGATCCGCGGCGTGGTCAAAAGACGGATACGGGCTTGGGAATTGCGAGAGTTGCGGTGGGGTTTGGTGAATTGGACAAAGGGCGTATACGAAATGAAGAAGGAGGAGCTGCTGCGTGCGAGGGAGGAGGAGGAGGTGAAGAGCAACAACAGGCACCTCTACGTGTTGGTACGCCACCGAATCAATTCCCTGTACTTCGATTACCTTCGCTCAGCGTTCATAATGTGGCTGAATGCCGCACATGCCCTGAAGGATCAAGAACTTAAGAGTCAGCTCGTGGAAGGCGAGAAAAAAGAGAACGAAGGCAGACGAAGAGTGACGACGAAGAGACTGTTGGCAAGACTGTTCGCGAAACAACAAAGGACCGCCTTCGGTAATTGGCTGAAGTACACGGACATGGTGAGGCTTGCAATGGACGAGGCAATGGCCGACACGAGAAAGATCAAGGCGGTGGTGCGAAGGAGGATGCTCTCACTCTACAACGAGGCCATAAGAGACAGTTTTTTGACGTGGTTTAGGTTCTCCGAGAAGGTTGGGACAGCAAAGCTTGCCATCGGGATGAGACAGGAAATACAAACGAAGGCTGGAAAAATCATGATCGTCTCGATCAACAGGTTCTGGAGACGAAAGTTGTCTCGGGCGTTTGGTCTTTGGTACAGAAAGTCGTCAGAGGAGAGCGGCACCGTGATGAGGATGGCGAGGACCTTATCTAGAAGGTTGAGCCAGGAGGACATCTTCACCGCCTCTGGGAAGCTAAAAAAGGAGGAAGGACGGAGAGGTGGGGGGTGGAGGAAGGTTTTGCTTGCACTGGCCATCGTGGTTGGGCTTGTCGGACTGTTCGCGAGTGGCGGTTCCTTCGGCACATTGAATTCGACAGTGAAGAAGTTGGTGCAGGGGACGGCAGACGTCGGGGCCCAAGAAATAGAGGCGATATCGATTTCAGCACAGCAAGACGACGATGAGGGGGCAGGTGTGACTGACAGCATCGCCCAAGCGCAGAGGAAAACCAACGAGGACAACGCGGACGAAGAAAACGGCGACAACGGCGACAACGGCGACAATAACAACGACGAGGAGGGCTCCAAGGCAAAGATCGGCAAGAAGAAGAAGACGAAGAGGCCGACCAAAACCACAAAAATAAGGAAGAGGAAACAGAAGACACATGACGTCACAAAGAAGGGCCACTTCGCTTGGACCGAGCCGGAGTGGCTAGAACAATTCAAATTGGCTTGATTTATTAATGCAAAAAAGTAGTGTTTTTTATTCCGCCTTTGTAACCACATACATCGTCGAGGTATCACTAGGTACGCCCGTCGGGTCTGCCCATGTGATACCGCCGTCAACGCCATCTATGACGGTCGTGGTCGAAACAACTCCGGATCCAGAGGCAGGGAAGTTTTCCACGCCATCGTACCTTTCAATGTTGTACTTCACCCCCGCAACAGCGTTGGGAATAATCACATTGGCGTGAAGATCAGCCACAGTTTCGCCAGAGCGAACGTCCGGTTCGTCGACCTCGTCAAAGAAGACGGCTACTTCCTCAGAATCCAAACGCTGAACCTTCAAGCCCGTGATGCTATATCCGTACGTAAGGTCCTCGTAAATGCAAGGGTACATTTCATTCTTTCCGTAACCGGCCTGAGCCGCGTCGCAGTTGCCGTCCATGTCGAGGCTGTCCAAGAGGCCTCCCATATTCCTCAAATATCCAAAGTTATCCTCTCCGTCAGGAGAGTAGTCACTGCCATGGACGATCAGATCAGATTCGGGGTCAACGGGAGCGGTAGAATTCTTGGAATAAAGCGCAAAGAATGGCTCGATGTGATCATAAGGGACGGGATCGCGACGGCTACCGTAGGAGTTGTGTCCGTCGCCCTTGCAAATCACAAACTGGACGATGCCTCCGCCGCCAACCAGCTCATCTTTCATCCACTGCAGATATTCCTTGCCCTGAGGCTGAACCTGGTTCTCCCAGTCCCAGGAATTGAAAGTGTATCCAAGGGTATCCAAGGCAGGCTCGATGTTGGAATGAAGGATCTCATAGCCAAGATCGTCGTCACCATGACCCAAAGGGTCAGACTTCGGAGCGCACTTTCTAATATAATCCTGTGAGTGGTAGACTCCGTAGCTCAGTCCGATCACCTGGATGCTGAGACTCCCGCAGAAGCCTCCACTGTCTCCCCACTGCTTACGAGGGATGGCGGCGGTGCGCCCAAACTTGGTGTATTCGGTAGAGGAAGGGGGCTCACAAACGCCAGGCGCCAGGCAGAGATCATCAGAGCTCGAAGAGGAGTGAGGGTGCAGGGCAAGCGCCGACGCGGTCAGGCCTAGGAGGGATAAGAACTGGAACTTCATTCTGTTCTGTTTGTGTTTGGAGCGTTTTTTTGTCGATTGGAAGTTCACCGAATTGGATTAATTGATGAATCGAGCGATAACTCATTTCCCTCCCCCAGTTCGACCCAGGTACTCTAGTCTTCCTGGAAAACTCTGAGAAACCTCTTTCCTCTGTTGCAACCCCCTCGAACCAAGTCAGCACCCCCCTCTTTAAAGGGAGCCGCGGCAAACAAAATAAAAACCCTCCCTTCGCTATGAAGCTCCATACCTATCTCCCCCCATCCCTCGTCCTCCTCGTCCTCCTCCTCCACCTGCAAATCCTCCACTTTGCCTCCCCCAGAGTCTTGGACACCGAGCAGGAAGTAAAATACGTGGACGAAGCCGATCTCCCCGCTTACAATTTGTTCAACCTCGGCGTATCTCTGGAATCAAGCTCATCTACTCAGGCCATTGAAGCCTACCGCGAAGCATTAGCCCTGAAGCCTGATTTGGAAGAGGCTCTCCTGAATCTAGGTGTGGTTTTGGACCGAGTCGGCCAATCGGACGAAGCCATCGAGACTTACAGCAAGCTCATAGACCTGCCGAGCACTTCTGCCGCTCTTCGCGCCTCTGCCGCCAACAATGTTGGTCATTTGAAGCACAAACGTTCGCAGAAAAACCCTGCCCTGCTAAACGAGTGCTTGACTTGGTACTTGTTGGCCGTGTCGCTCGAGCCCTCTCATGTCGACTCGCTCTACAACCTCGCGAAGACGTACCAGGAACTGGGCACTACCGACCTTGCGTTGTCGACCTACCACCGGGTGCTAGAATTAGAACCAACCCATGGTGAAACTTTGCTGAACCTCTCGAACCTGCACTTCGCCGCGCTGGAGCACAACGACTCGCTCAAGTACTCGCAAGTCATTTTAAACAACCAGAAGACGATGTCACCCATTACCGTGGAGATGGCCCTCAATAACAGGGGTCAGCTTTTCCGAACCATCGACCAGCATGAACTGGCCCTGATATCGTTTCGGGATTGTTACGAGTTCTCCTCCGGAGCCAATTTGGCAAGCTTGGTCAACGTTTGGGTGGCAAAGAGGACCCTTAGCGACTGGAACTTCGACAGGAGCATTGTGAGAGAGAAGATCGAAGATGAAGTCAAGGAAAGGTGGAGGCTCATTGATGGAGGAGAGACGGCGAACACGGTTCTCTCAAAGGCTCAGATTCTATCTTCTGCCACGAGCCTGCTTCCTTACGACTCTCTCTTGTTGCCATTGACTACACCTAATTTTCGTAAAGACATAGCAGTCCTAACCAGTTACATCTACTCCAAAAATGTCGCCTCCTCTCTCTCCGGCGGCCGGACTACCAAAAAAACGACCAGCGCCATCAACATTGCTTACGTGAGTTACGATTTTAGAGACCATCCCATGGGACATTTGACTAGAGGCCTCATAACGGGTCATTCTAAGGATTCCTTTATTGTAGGTTGCGTCAGTTACGGAGAAGACGACGGCTCCTTCCATCGCAAGAGCTTCGAAACTTACCCCGACTATTTCATCGACGGATTGCCGAGCACTCCCGGTGCCTCCATCAACCCAATATTGACAGCTGATTTGCTGAGCTCCCGTAGGCCAGACGTGATTATAGATCTCATGTCGCACACCAGAGGTGGGATACTGCAGATCCCCAACTTGGCGAAATCGAGGGACAACGTTCTGATCAACTACTTGGGCTACCCCGGTACTTCAGGCGGGTCCTACTACGATTACGTCATGGTTGACAAGAGCGTCGTCTCTGTAGAGGGCTTCACGGAAGAGTTCACAGAAAAAGCCTTGTTACTGCCTTATGGTTATCAGAGTAATGAATATAACGTCGATGTGGGAGTTTGTGAAGGTGACAGAGATTTGGAAGGAAACTGTAGGAAAGGGAGGCAGGCGCTGTTTGGAGGAGAGGACGACGGCAGAGGACAAAGGGTTGCGCTCTGTAACTTCAATACATTTGACAAGATGGAAGAAGTGAGCTTTGGTATTTGGATGAACGTGCTGAGGAGAATTGAAGGGAGCGTTTTGTTTCTGTTGAGGGCCAGGGACCCACTCGGAACGTCGATCGAGTCAAACCTACATCTCCTCGCCAGGTCGCTTGGCATCTCCCCCGCCCGCATAGTCTTCCTTCCCCGTGCCCCTCACGCAACTCATCTGACGCGCCTCTCGGGCTGCAGTGTCATGCTTGATACCTTGATTTACAACGCCCACACAACAATGAGCGATTTCATTTGGGCCGGTGTGCCTAGTTATAGCATCAAGGGTTACGGAAGGATTCAAGGCAGCATGGCCAGCAGGGTCGCAGGAGCCTTTTTGGACAACGTAGGCGACGAAAGCCAGACGAGTCTGAAAGGACTCGAGGACAATGTCAGTCTCAGTTTAGGAACGAATTTGGGTCGGGAACTAGGGAATAACAGGAGGTTGAAATTGGCGATGAATTCGATGAGAAAGGAACACTTCGACACGTCCCAAATAGTTAGAAATATTGAGGAGGCGTACAAGATCGTCGACAGATTTGAGGAGCATTCAATGCACGTAGTCGTCAGACCCGGCTCGAAGGGAGACGGACTGAAGGACTTGACGCTTGGCAAACTCATCGCTGCTCTAGAAACCAAGGAAGTCGAAAAAGCCGCCATAATTGCCCACAGATTCGTGACAGCATGGCCAGAGGATTCAGATGGATGGCATCTGTACGCTTTGGTGGAAATGGAACGGGGCGGACTCGAGAGGGCAGAGCAAATGATGACGAGGGCGGTCACGATAGACCCTTCGGTTGGATTTTACTGGGAGAACTTTGGAAGAGTCGCGAAGGAGTTGGGAAAAGCTGCTGATGCATTTTCACATCTCCGCATAGCTCTCAATCTGAGTTTCAATCCTTCAACTGCCCGCGAAATGCTCGCAGTTGTCAGAGGTAACCCAACCGACGAAGTCAATGCCTGGAGTATTATTTGCGACGCTGACGATATGATGAAGCAACTTTGCGAAGCCGAGTCAAATTTCGATTTCGATTTGGACGCAATTACGGAGATAGGGGGAATTAGTGAGGAGGTCGCGAAACCGTTGTCGGAGTTGTTGCAATTTAGAGCTGCCTTGGAGAGGGATGAATCGAGAGTGGTCAGGCTTATGAAATTGAGCTGCCTGGTGAAACTCACTGGCGACTGCAGGTTGAGGCTGGGGGCGGCGCTGGACAAGGCAAAACGGGGAGACGACGCTTATGTTGAGTTTTTTGCTGGGGTGAGAGATAATTACGCCTCGAGCGCGCCTCGTAGTGACTTCAAAATCCCAGCTGAGGCAAGAAAGAGACCGATTGTTGCGATCTACTGCAACGAATATGGGCAAACCTGGTGGCCTGAATGGTCTTACAGCAGCCATGAGCGTGGAGGCCTCGGAGGCTCTGAAGAGGCGGTACTGTTCGTGTCCAGAGAACTCTCAAAGCTCGGATACACGGTCATAATTTACAACGAAGTCATGCTCTCCGAGGAGGGCGTGGACCCCGAAAACCAGAGCGTTTTCTGGACGCATCACAAAAATTATGACATTCATGACCCTCCAGACGTCTTTGTGGCCTGGAGGTACCACCTGTCCCTCGCCCTGGCTGGGGTTGGCGCACCCGACCATCCCGCTGCACGCCCGAGGAAGACTTTCCTCTGGCTTCAAGATGCCGTCCCTACGACATCATACTCCGCCTCAATGTGCAACTCCATCGACGGGATTTTTGTGCTCTCGGAATTCCACACTCGCATCTTGCCCCCTCGTTGCATTTCAAAGGGCATCGTTACGCCCAACGGGATAGATATTGAAAAGTACTTCGCCGAGGGATCCATGGGTGACGGCAAAAATCTTCCTCACATCCTAGCGTACGGCTCGGCGCCCAACAGGGGCCTCGAGAGGCTCCTCGAAATGTGGCCTCGAATATATCAAGGCCTGATAGATCAACAAGTGTACAATCCGACCCTTCGCGTTTACTACGGGTTCTCAAAATCCTTCGTCGAGTTCGGCCGGGCCGGCCATGTCGTTGAAGCGTCCAAGTTTGACGGGTGGATGGAGAACATGTTGCATCTCCTTCACACCCTTCCCGGCGTCGAGTACCACGGAATGGTCGATCACGAGACCTTGACGAGGGGTTATGCCGAGGCCGGATTTATACTCTATCCCACGAGTTACCCCGAAACAGGTTGTGTAACTTTGATGAAGGCTATGAGCGCTGGCGCTCTGCCAATCACCAGCAGGTACCAGGATTCGACGTTGCCTGAGTTGACCAAAACTTTCGACCTCGGTCCGCAGTCACCTTTGTCATTAGACGACGAAGTTGCTTGGAAGGATACGTACGTAAATAGTGTTATCGATAGCGTGGCCAAAGCTTTCAGGGGCGACCCAACTATTGCCGCCAAGAAAGAGCTCATGATAGCCACAAGTAGGGAGCGATTCGCTTGGCGAGGAGTTGCGAGGCTTTGGGCGGAAATTTTTTAATAAATGAAGTAAATATGATTTAAATAGTAATGGAGGAGGAGCTTTTAAGGAATTTTTACGTCCATATCACCCCAAAACTCGCCACCTTGTCGATTTTTGACTATTCTAGATGGCTTTGTGCCGGCCTTGGGCAACGGCGCCTTTACTTCCTCGGAACCGACCAGTCCTACACCTCCCTTCCCCGTTGTGTCCACAAACATCTTGCCTAAGGACTCACTTACGGGCGCGTAAACGCCCGCCCTCGGCGGGTCCTCTCCGACTGCCCTCCTCCCACGGATCCCTCCGGGCATGCTCATCAAAAAGTTACCCTTGGTGACGACAACGCCCCCGCCCTTGCTCACTGCAGGCTGGCTGGGCACGAATTTACTCTTGTCGCTCTTCCACGTGACTCCCTTCTCAACGCTGCCGCTTCTTGGCGAAATGCTGACCGGCCCGGTCCCAATGAAGGCCGAGTTGCTGTCTCCACTCTCCTTAATTTGGATGGTCTCTTTCATGATGTGCTTTAGCTTCCGCTCGAGGATCCTCCTCGTACTGCTGATGCCAGCCTCTTGCGAAGATCGCAACTTTACGACCTCCTTGCGACACTTGTGCAGGAACGTTTCGATCGACTCTAATGCAGAGATGTCTGCCTTGCCCTCAATGGCGCTCTGCGCCATTCGACTTGCCCTCAGCGCCGACTGAATATCGGCCGCGTCGGCCTTATCGCCGATCTGAGCCTTGAGCAAGTTGTTCTCCTCGACGAGCTCTTGCATCATCTTCTTCGTCGCCTCGAGCTTCTCATCGACGGCCTTGAGCGCATTGTCGTTGATCTTATCAGCGTTCTCCGTGCCTCCGCCTCCAGCCGCCAAATTTCCATTGGCTAATTGATCGTCCAAAACACTTTTGATCATGAGCTCGATGCGAGTGTCGAATTCATCAGGCGCGATGACCTTCTTCTCCTCGCCCTTCTCGTCACTGGCGTCCGCCTTCGCCTCGGCTTTACCTGTCCCGCCCATGTCCTTGCCGCTAAGGTCGACCATGCTCAGCCTGCCGGAGCCACCAGCGCTTTGCACAGCTCCCACAGTGCCCCCTGAGATCAGGCGGGCAACTTTGCCCCACGCGTTGCCGGCAGCATTGTCGATGCTAGTGAGTTGGTTCCAAAGGTCCTTGTTGAGCTTGACGCATAAGTTGATCTTCTCTTGAATGTTGGCAAAAATCTCGGTAATGGCGGTGGTGATTTGAGATCCGCGTTTCTCCATGATGTCCTTCTCAGTCTTCATCGCCGAGAACCTGTCGGTCTCGAGCATGAACTCGCTGTCCAAGTGCGTCAGACGGTGTCGGATCCCCTGGAGCCTGCTGTGGTACTGCAAGATTTTGAGCGCCTTCATTTCGTCGTTGCCCTCTGGCATCTTGGCATTCGCTATTTCCTTCGTCAGTGAGTGATAGCTGTTGGTAGTCTCGACGATGCGCTGCTGGACGGTGAGGATTTTGGCCATGACTTTCTCCTCGTCTATGTTCTCTAAGTTGTCTATCTTGGCATTGACGGTGGTCTGTATCTTGTTTACAACGGCCATGACTTGTTCTGTCGACTGCTCGATAGCCTTGCCGTCCTTCGACCCCTGCTCAACGGACTGAAGCCTCCTTCCGAACGCCTGGAACATTTCCATAACGTTCGACTTTTCGTCCGATTCCTTCATTTCTGCGATTTTCGTTTCTATGGACCCCTTCCAGGTGTTCAAGGCCTCAAAATTCTTGGCCATAGCCGCCATCTGCTCTTCGGCACGGGCTACGCGCTCCACCACGGAAAACTCCTTCGGCGCTCGTGACTTGAGCATGGAGACCCTCTTGAGATTGTTGGTGAAAGTAATGGCCTTGCTGGCCTTGATAAAGCGCCGCCTAGCGATGTTGCTGGAGGCCTTCTTCGAAGCCGTGGTCCCCACAGCGGTCCTCGTCGTCGTTCCTTCCGGTGACAACGCAGCCGTCTCTGAGCCAGTGGGCGAGGCCTCGATGATGGAGAGGCGAGAAGTCACCCCGTCCGAAGACACAGGGCGAATAGTGGCCGTGGAAGGTGGGGAGGGAGACATGTCGGTCGGTTTTAAACTTCCCTCCTCATTCGTGTCCTTTGATTCCTCCTCTGTTGTGTTGTCAGCACCATAGTCGTTCTTGGTCTCCTCCGCCTGAGGAATCACCGGCAGCTCATTTGAGACTTCCTTTGAGTCGAAGAGCTTGAAGTCCCCACTAATAGAGCGTTGTCTCGATCTGATCTTCGGAGAGAGCGGCAACGACTTTTTCTTCCTTTGGGAATCGTCAAGGAAGTTGCTAGGCAAGGCTTCATTCGTTTTTTTGGGCAGTGACGTAATCGTTGATCTCCGCTGCTGCGAAGTAGGCGCGAAGGCATCATCAAAAGCGTTGGTAGAATCGCCCCGTTTCGGGCTGCCCATCTCATCCGGATCAACGTAGCCCTGGATATTATGGGCTAAGTTCTTAATCATATTCTCCGAAACATCCATCCTCCTCTGGATCTTCGCGAGGTCATGAGACGAAAATTTCCGCATAATGTCCTCGTACTGCTCCAACTTGGCTGCCTGATGCTGGATCACGCGCATCGAGGCGGAAAGGATGCTCCTTGTGAGGTCCCCATCGAGGAAGGTGAGGCTCAGTCCTCTCGTGGACGTGCCAAGGTTCAGCTTCGTCACTTCGGCTTCGCGAAGGGCATCCTGGAGGGAGACAAGCGACTCGTTGGCGCCCCCCGAATCTAAATCTTGGTCGTCGTCCACTGCCTGATCCATGAGAACTAGTTTTTTTTGCTTAACACCATTTCAGTTTGGGCAGAAAACTGTCAACTGGAGAATTTCTCAGAACTTCAGAACGCAGTAGCACACTATTTCGCTATAAGCAGCAGCTCTTCAACTATCATGGTTACTGCCCTATGTATCCTTCTGGCCCTGGTCGCCTTCGCAAGTGCTCAGGAAGTTCTAGTTCGTGTCTCCGTTTCTGCAGATGGCGTTGACCAAGTGATGACCTTGTTCCGGGGCGAGAGTCCCCTCCAGGCCGCCGGTAAGCTTTGAGGAGCAGCGACATCGTATTTTCGTTCCGGACCTAACGCTTTTTTTAACCTGTTGCAGCCCGCTTCGTCCAGGAGGCGGGTCTTGGCGTGGCTGTGGATCCCACTGGCAACGCTACCCCCATGACAGTTCAGCTGGCTGAGGTCCTGCTCCAGAGACTGAACCAGAAGCAGCAGGAGGACGCCCAGAGGCAGCAGCAGCAGGCCCAGGCACCCCTCGCCTCTTTCCCGGTGGTCCGTGATGACGGTGTGGAGGCCACCTTTGAGCACTACGAGGGCCAGGACATGGCTTTGGAGGCCCAGGCGTTCTGCCAGGGCAACATCGCGCAAATGGAGCTCGGCGCCTGCGTGGGCCAGATTGTGAACGGTGCCCAGCAGGTCATGCAACAGAGGCAGAGGGAGGAGCAGGCACAGCGCCAGGCCCAGCGCAAGATCGTCATGGAGACGGAAATTAATATCAACGGGCAGATGATGGCTCTGTCCGTCGCTGAGGGCGAGAACTCCAACATTGCCTCCGACTACTTCTGCCGCTCGCTAGACCTCGACCAGCCGAACTACGCCATCTGCCTCTCGTCCGTCGTCCCCATCGTCGAGCAGAGGATCAAGGACTTCATGGCCGCGCAGCAGCAGCGTGCCAACGAGCCACCCCTCTTCGAGATTCCCATCCAGATAGGCGATAAGGTCATGCCCCTCGCCTTCTCCCTCTCCGAGAACCCCAGCTCGACTACCCACCGCTTCTGCGACGCCCAGTGGAGCTACATCGAGACCGTCCTCAAGTCGAACGACGGCGAAGGCCCGACCAAGGACCTGTGCGTCAACACTCTCTTCTCCACCGTCTCCGGAATGCTCGACGAGCTCCTCCAAAGCTCCGAAGGCCAGGCCCTCGTAGACTCCCAAAAGCTCTTCACAATCTCCGTCGAGCTCACCCCCGAAAAAGGTCAGTCCGACGTCGGCCCCCGCCTCCTGAATCTCAACGTTTTCCCCAACCAGACCCCCGAAGTCGCCGTCACCGAATTCCTAAGGACTACCGGCATAGGAGAAGAGGCTAAACCCGCGTTGATCGAAATGGTAACCAACAGGCTCGCTCGCGCATGAAAACGTCCTTAATGTTAAAATAAAAACAAAACAAAAGACACAGATAATGCTTCAAACCCCGATTCCTTCATGTTTTAATCTTGAAATAATTGATGATTTTGAATGAAATAGTTTTGAGGTTTGAGGGGGAATAATTTTAAAGACCGGAGGTAGGCGATTACCTCGGATGTTGTATCTAATTGGATTGTATCGTAGTCGTATTCCTCGTAGTAGTCCCCGTAGTGTACATTAATGGTGGAGGGAACTAACTTTTCACAGTTCCAGAAGACACGTTCACCAAAAGTTTGAAGCGAGTCCGGGACCTTCATCTCTCTTAAACTTGTGCAATCTGAGAAGGTCCGTGTACCTAATTCTAGAACATTCGTGTGAAGGAGACCGACCTGCTCTAAACTGGAGCAATTTTCGAAGGAGTGGTTACCAATTGATGTTAACGACTTTGGGAACTTTATGTTTTTCAAACTACTGCAGCCAAAGAAGGAAGCACCACCGATTCTTGTAATGCCTTCGGGGATGTCTACATCGACAAGAATGGAGGCTTCAGCGCAGGCATAGTCTCCGACTTTCGTAATATTCAGGAGAAAGACGACCTTCGTCACTTGCTTCATCCTTTCCATCCTCGCACCATAAAAAGCTTCCTCGTAACTTATATCATTCCCTCTATGAACAATAATCTCGCCGTAAGGCTCATCTTCAAACTCAGCCAGCATCTTCTCAACGACCTTGTGCCATTTTTTATCTAGCCAACGTATCGCAACTAAGGTATCAACCATCACGAACCCAACGAACAGTCGTCTGAAGTCGTCTGTATGCATGAAATCATCGCCTCCTGTGGCTGGGGTTTCATCGGCAGCAGAATCCAACTCAGAGCCTTTAAATACTTCCTCCTCGTCATCTACGACTTCTAAATTGTCCAGATCTAGTATCTCAATAACATTTTCGATATCTTCAGACGTTCTTTTAGACATTTCGTTAAATAATGAATGAAAAAAGTAAGCTATTATCTTTTGCAGGACACTTCCCAAAATTCCCTCCGAATTTCGCTCACTCCTCCTTCGTTTAAACGTACATTCACATCTTAAGCATATTTCCTACACAATAGCTATATCATAAAAGGTTGTCATAAACGGCAGTAAAATAAACCTTCTTCACGTAAAAAAAAAGTAATACAACGTCTTCGTCTGGAGCTTACTTCCCCCTCACCTTTACTGAAAAACTCTTCTGTACCACTCAACTGGACGAGTAGTTCTTACTGAACCTGTGACGGGTATACATATCTGAATATAACGTTATTTATAATAATAATAGTTGGAAGTGAACGATAAGTGAAGATAAGTATAAATCTCCCTCCGATAAAATAAAAGCCATTTTTAAAAGCTTTTACAGTAGTAATAGTAGAAATGTCCTCCTCCAACAACAACAGTAGTAGTAGTAGTGGTAGTAGTAGTAGTAGTAGCGTTCTCCTCCCTATTTTACAGCACTTTATACCTCTATTACCTCCTCTGACTCCAATGTTAACGAATGTAAATTTGTTCCATAAATTAATTTATGTGGATCATTCCATGGATGATGTAACGATCGATAAAGTGATCGATAAACTTTACACCAAGAGGGGGAAGGTTACTAGAAGTGAAGCTGAGGAATGTTATGAGAGTATTTTAAGTAATGTTGGTGATAATAATAACCCTAACAGGTTAATACTTACTAAGGAGGAGAGTAATGTTATGCTTCTTCTCTTTACGGTATTTGATTTGAAGCAGCCGACAGATTTATCATGTCCAATGGCGAACAAGCGGCTTCAGATTGATTCGCAGGCGATTATTATTCTACTATTCTGTCGTTCAAAATCAAATACTTCATCAGCTAACTACCCAGGCCTTACCTACCTCCTCTCAAACACCGACAACATAACCTACTCAGGCTATACAACCCTTAAAATATTCTACCCCCACCTCTTCAACAACCTCCCTCAAACCTCTTCCCTCCTTTTAACCTTAACCCGACGTTCGCATGTCACCTTCCAACGGTACTGCGCCTTAAATTCGATGGAACTTTACGAATTGATTGAAGTTTATGATCTTTACGCTGATGAAGGGTGGCAGGGGAAGGCGGGGGTTGACTTGGGGAAGATTAATAGGTGGAGGGAGATGAAGGTGAGAGAACGGTTGAACGATAAGAGGGTTGGGGACGTTACGGAGCGAAGATAAATATGGGTGGAGCCAACAAAGGTTTTAACGACAATCATAACTGACAACCCTAATTGACAACCCACCTAAACCACTTCAGGAAAAGAACAACAAGAGCAAGAAAAGAAAGCACCCCTCCTCCCCCTCTTCCCTCCTCTCCGAAGTCCACAACTTCACAACGTCCAAACCCACCTCCCTAAAGTGCCACCTAACCGGCCACCCCCCCCCCTCCCCTACCCTCCTCTCCCTAATAACCTCCGCCAAAAACTCAACCCTAACCTACTCCACCCTCCTCCCCACCCTCCTAACCTTCTCAACCCTCCCCCTCCAATCCCGCCACCTCCTCCTAACCGACGTCCTCCCCCACCTAAAGCTGTCAAAAAAGACCCCCCTAATCCTCCCAACCCTAAAAACCGAAGCCCTCCACACCTCCAACCCCTCCCCCTGCATCTCCGCCCTCTCTACCCTTAGCCTGAACAACAAAAAATACAGGAAGGTTATTGATGATATTATAAGTATGATATATACGTCAGATCCTAGCGACAGTACTTTGTACGCTTGCGTTGGTTTTTATGAGAGGTTGGTACAGGGGGGTGTTAGGGTTTTGGTTAACCCTGTTTTGGTGGGGTTGGTGGGGTTTGGGGGGGTGGAGGGGGTGGAGAGGTTGTGTGGGGTTTTGGTGGAGGGGGGGAGGAGGTGGGGGGGGGAGGAGATTGGGAGGATGTATGAGGTTATGGCGAGGGAGGTGGGGGGGATGCTTTGGAGGGGGAGGGTTAGTTATAGGGGGAGCCTTTTGAGCGAGGTAGGGGAGAAGGTTAAGAACGAGATGAGGCTGCTGGAGAGGGGGGGGGAGAGCGTTTTCGGAAAGTTCAGCATCGTGGGGGAGAAGTGGGAGGAGTTTGTGCAGATGTTCATCGAGGAGCTGAGGAAGGGGGGGGTTGTCATAACGAAGGAGGACATCGTGGGGGGGAGAAGGAAGAAGTATTTGGAGTTTTTGGCAGCCAAGGGATTCGAGGGAGTTAGCGGACTGATTGAGTGGGTCGGCAAGAAGGATAAAGACAAAGACGGTGCTAGCACGACGAAGGAGAAAGACGGGGCGGCGGTTTCTACTCAAGCCACATGATGATAAAAGTATGAAAACCGCAGAAATACATTGAATTCGAACAAACAAAGCTTTGTCTTTCTTTCCCCTCCTAATTAACTCCCCTCTCCTGCCCCCTCCCCCACCAACATTCCTAGCTCACGCTCCAAAATGCCAATCCGGCGCCAACGGCGCCATAACCTCCCCCCCGTAAGCCTTAACAACCCCCTCGAGCGCCGGCACGCTCCCCGGAATAGTCTGCGCGCACAAGAACCCGAAGATTCCCAGCATTGCTAACCTCCCGTTGTTGATCTCTACGAGGAGGCGCCGCTGCTTCGTCTCTTCGCTCATGTTCTTGGCGTATTTGAAAGGGTCGTAGAGAGTGTTGAAGGGCATCCAGTGGGGGATGGCGTCGAAGGTGGGGAACTTTCCGGGGACGCCGCCTTTCATGTAGTGAGTAAGTCCAGCGTCTGAGCCTTCTCCTGGGGTCAGCTCTGAGTAGAACTCTAGGAAACCTACGAAGAGAATTATCTGGACCTTAGCGCCTAAAGGGAGAGCGTCCCACTGCTCAGGGGGGGACAGGGAGGTGGAGGGGAAAGGGTTCCCCGAGAGGGTCTCGGGCCAAGGCCAGACGAAGTTCGACTGGACGCAGTAGCCTACGAAGGCGGCCATGGCGACGCGGGAGTGCTTTATCTCGGCGTGGCGGAGGAAGCCGATGGTGGAGTCCTGGGGCTGGCCCCAGAAGGCGGCGTCGGTCAGTTGGAGAGGGTCGAAGTAGCCGAGGAGGGGGTTTAGCTTCTTCGCGTCGGAGACTAGAGCGTCTTTTGAAGAGTGGAGGACGGTGGAGGGCTTTGAAGAGGAAGGAGAAGTGGGGGAGAAGGAAGAGGCGGGGAGGAGAAGGAGGAACGAGAGAAGAGTTCGGAAGTGCATGATTTTGGTGTGGGGATCTGTAGTGGGGATCTGCGAAGATCTGTTGGGTGAGAGCGAGTTCGGATGAGTGCGGTAGGTTTCGACCCTCATTTCTACTAGTGCCTTTCATCTATAATACGTTTCATCTCATGGCACACGCGATCAAAAGGCGATCAAAAGCCGTAAATCGTTAGCACACGAGCGCACTATGCGGCTTTCACGAAATAAATTTCGAGAGCTACGGAAAGCAAAGCTACAATTCGAAACGTTCATGCAGCTTGCTACCATAAAGTAGAGGATGAAGCTCGGAGTGATCCTTGTTGGCACGAGGGAAGGACCGATATAAAATTATACAACGCTTTTTTGTAAATTGTGAGCAATAACATGCTCGAGGATTGAAGCGATAGTGCTCCTAAGGGTTTCTAAACCGTGCAATTCGTATCGTACATGTAAAGAGAGGATGAAAAGAGTCTGAAAGGTGCCCATAGTTGTAGCCAAATCTAGCTTGAGTCCAAATCCACCAGGGCCAAAAAAGCGTTTCCAATGATCTTTAAATTGCTCGTAACAGTCGCTCTATTCGCGGGTATTCAGGGATTCACGGTTCCCACCGCGGTGAGTTCCATCGAATAGAGTTGAAATGCGTTGTGAAATTAATTATAACCATAAATAAATACCTCGGCCTCCGACCCGTGTTTGCTCCATTTTAAGCAGTGTCTAAAACGGCTTATTTTGGCCTACTTTTTAATATAATTTAATCGTGTGCGCGTAGATTAGCTCAAAATATCCTAACACACAAAAATGCAATCATTTATCACAATCATTTGACACAACACAGCCTCTGAAAACAACTCGTCTGAGTGTGACTTCCAAGTCCCTCCCCTTCCTCGAGGCCCCCTCCAAGCTCGACGGCACCTCCCTCGTCGGCGACTACGGCTTCGACCCCATGGGCCTCTCCGACATCCAGGCCGACCTCCAGTACGCCCGCTGGGCCGAGCTGAAGCACGGTCGCATCTGCATGCTCGCTATCGTGGGTATGGTCACGCAGGAGTACGGACCGTTCGGGAGCGGATGGCACCTTCCTAGCCCTCACGCTGGGCAGTTCAGCGAGCTGGACCCGTTCAAGGCCGTGGCGGCCGTAGGTTTCGAGGGGAACATGCAGATCTTTTTGGCGATCGGAGTTATCGAGCTCGTTAACTTCAACAAGCACTACGGGGAGGGGACTCCGGGCGATATCGGGTGGGATTTTTTGGGCCTCCTTGACGGGAAGACGGACGAGCAGATCAGGAGGACTATGGAGCAGGAGATCGTCCACTGTAGGCTTGCGATGATCGCTTTCACCGGGGCGGCTGTTCAGACGCTCATCTTCCCAGGAGAGGGTCTCCTGGGTTAATCTCGAAACTACTACTACCACCACCACCGCCACCAATACCACCACCACCACCACCGCCACCAATACTGCCACCAACACCACCACCACTACTACACACTACTAATGATAATAGGAATTTATTCTACAAAGCTTTCAGCTGCTTCAGCTGCTTTCATATATTACATAAACAACACACTCTCTCTCTCACTCCCTCGCGCACTCATCTCACTACCGATGTGCGCTCTTCGCCAACGGGTTGTCGCTTAAATTTCTACTAACCCCAGCAGACCCTTGCGTTCTACTCATGATCTTCCCCGTCTGCTCTGCCGACTTAGTCCTCACCGGAGGCAAATTATCGATCTTCCCCCTCCGCTTATTACTGACGTCCATGCTCGAGCTGACCTCGATCCCTCCCGCCCTGCCCGCCCACCCCTGCTCCTTGAGTCGGTTCTCGCGGTCGATGCGATCCTGAAGTATTTTCGCCTGCTTTTTTCGCTCGCGCTCTTGCCGGGCTAGGCGCTCCTCTGATTTTTTGCGTGACTTCGTGCCGTGCTTTGAAGAGGAACCTGTGGTGACTTTTGTGACGCTCTTTTCTAAACTCTCGACGGAGGTGTTGGCGTCATGTCCTACGCCTTTTTGGACGCCGGGGAGCAGGTTGGGGTTGAAGGGGGAGGCCTTTCCAATATTCACGGTCGGGCCTGATTTGTCCGCGACTTCTATCCTGTTGCCCAGAACGTCCTCCGGGGGGTTGTTCTCGCGGATGTCCACGACGCAGACCGTCTCGACGGTAACCATGGGGCCGGCGTCGTCTCCTCCTCCGGCGAGGTCGTCGCTGTGGGACTTCGGGGCCCCGCCCCCGGCGCCGGTGCCCAACGCCTCGATCTTTCCACCGGCGTGGACGTAGACGTGGCGGACTCGTTCGCTTCTTTCCAAGGCTTCCGCGATGGCCCTCAACCCGGGGCGGCCGACTCTGTTCCCTCGGAGGTCGACGGTCCTCAAGGCCGTTCGCCCGTTCAGGACGGCGGCGATGGCGCGGGCGCCCTCGTCGGTGATGAGGTTGCCGCGGAGGTTCAGCTCGACGATGGTGGTGTTGCCCCGGAGCATCGCCGCGATGGCGTGGACTTCCTCGTCCGTCAGGCCGGCCTCGGGGAGCTGGAGCCTGCCCGCACCCGGGCTTCCGACTTCCTCCCTCTCCCTGTTGTCGCCACCGTCGTTCGTGCTGGCGGCGGCCTTGACGGCGTGGACGTAGCGCAGTAGCGTCCTCCTCTTGGCCTCCTCCTCCAGGCTGAGCTTGTCGTTGTAGTAGACGTTCTTGTGCGTGAGCTGCTCGATCTCGATCTCCCTCTGCTTGATGTCCGACTCGAGGCGCGAGCCCTCTTCCTCCTGAACCATGCTCAAGCCGTACAATTCGGCGATGCGCTGGATGAGCATGTCCTTGATGTTGGGGTTCTTCTGGACCTTCTTCAGGAAACTGTTGCAGTCCTTGCTCTCGAGCCACTCCCTGTCCTTGCTCCTCTTGCCCTTGATGAGCGACAGGCCCAGGGCGGGTTTGCTCTCGACGTAGAATCGCAGCCTTCCGCCGGCCAGCTTGCTCTCCGGGTCCGCGTCCGCGTCGTCCTCCGGGCGGGGCTCGTTCTCCATCTTCAAGTCCTCCTCCCTCTCCTCGGCCATCTTCTGGAGCGCGTCCAGCCTGATCTGGTTCGCCTGCAGCTCCTCCTGCTTGACTCGCATCGCCTGCGTGATGATGCGGTTGCTCTCGCCGGTCTCGTCGACCTTCCTCTGAAGCTCCTCGCACCTCTCGGCGAGACTCTTGAGCTGCGCCTCCATCTTCTTGGCCTCCTCCCTCTGGATGATCTTCGCCTCCTCGTCGCTCTGCATCTTATTGAGCAGGAAGGACAGCCTGCCCCCGAGCGTCCGGACCTTCTCCTGCGCCTCCTTGCGCTCCTCGTGCTCCTTGATCTTGAGCTTGACCTCCTCCCTGCACCTCTGAGACAGCTGTGCGTTGTGTTTCTTGAGGGCGCGAATCTGGTCCTGCAGGACCTTCTTGTCAAGCTCGGCTTTGACCCTGGCCTTACCCTCCTTCGTGCTCTCCTTAATGAGCCTCGTGTTCTTCTTCTTCATCGCAATCATCTCTTGCTCCTTCTTCCTCAGAGCCTCCATGCTCCTCGTCTTTCCTAGCTCTGCGAGTTTCAGCCTCTCCAGAAGCTGGAAGACCTTCTCGGCCATCTCCCGGAGCTGCTCTCCGCTATCTCTGGCCTCGGCCTCCATGCGCAGACGCTCCTGCTCGCTCTTTTCGACCTTGACGCTCAGCTCCTTGTTCTGGCCGCTCAGGTTCTGGATGTCAATGGTCAGCTTCTTGTTGGCGTCCTCTTGGCTCCTCTTGGCCCTCGTCTCGACCTGCAGCTGCGTCTCGACCTCGATATTCTTACTGTGGAGGACACGGAGTTTGTCCTCCATGCCCGAAACCTGGTCCTCGGCCTGTCTCTTGGCCTCCTCCTGGCCCTGCAGCTTCTCCATGAGCTGGTATTGCTTCTCCTTCCTCACTCTCAGCTGCTCCTGGAGCGCCTCGAGCTCCACCTGCGTCTTCATCTTCATCTCGGCGTTTTGCTGCTTCAGCTGCTCGACCTCTGCTCGCAGCAGGCGGACCTCCTCGGCCCTCAGCTGACCCTCGCGGGCGGCCCTGGCCGCCATCTCCTCGTGCGTCTTGGCGGTCGTCAGCAGCGCCCCGTACTTCTGCCTGAAGGTGTGAAGCTCTGTTCTGAACGCCTCGTTCTCGCTAGCGAGCTTGGCTGTCTGAGCCTCCTCGGTCTCGAGCAGGCGCAGCAGCTCGCTGTTCTGATCCGTCATGATTTTTAACTGTTTGTCCTTGTCACTAACTTCTGCCTGAACTTTCTTCAGCTGGGCGTCCGCCGCTCTCGCCTTGCTCTGCACTTCAAAGTTGGTGTCTCGAAGGGTTCTATTCTCCTCCTCCACGGCGAGCTTCTCCATCTGGATGCTGTTGGCCTCCTCCTCCGCCTGGTCGAGAGAGCCAAGGAGCTGGTTATTCTGCTCCGTGAGGATGCGCAGCTGCTCATCTTTCATTTTGAGCGCTTCATTGGCGCGGGACTGCGACGACGGGCGGGGATCGGGGGATGGAATACGTTAGCGCGCGACGAACAAACGTGATACTACAGATAAAACCTCGGAGGGGGGCTCAGCCTTCACCCCAAATCGTGGCGCTCTCTCACCTCCCTGGCTGCTCGAAGGTCGGCAACGCTTCTGGCCTTCTTGGGGCCGCCGGATTTATTTTCTTTGGAGTGGTCCCCATCTGAAGAGAGAGTGAGGTGGCGAGGGTGTTAACAAGGGTGCGATATTGGCGTGTTGGACCCCGTTCTTGGCCCCTCGCAAGCCCAACCTTAACGGGCAAGGGAACAGAAAAGGCACAAGGGAGCTGTTGGGCTCTGAGAGACCGGCGGGCGAGGGGGCAGCAGAAACGGAAGCCAGCGTGGGCGAAGTGGGGGCATGCACTCACCGCGATCCGCCATGGTTCGTAACAGAGGCGCAATTGATTCTTGGGGTTATTCAGCATCTACCCCAGCCGAGTTAGGGTTAACAGATAAACAGACAGACCTAAAAACCTATACTCATCGAACTCAGCGCTTTCTGCCACAGCGCTGTCACCCTTTACTTCCCCCCGCCTGTCACTCCCGCCGCCGCCACCGTCCCCCCCCTCCCCCCCAGCGTCGTACCATGGCCTCAAACTCTGCTTATGATTTCAGCGCAGCCCCGCAGAGCGTCCCTGTGAAGAGGAATGCCGCGGCTGCCAAGTACAGAGACGACGAGGAAAATATGCTAGGAGCCAGCAACAACATCATGTTCGACGCAAGGGTCGTTAGAGGAAACACATATGCGGCGCAGGTAGTCACCCAGGAGCAGCAAAGGTGCGTAGTTTGGGGCAGGTAAAGGCCAAGTTGTTGGGGAAGCTTGTTTGCCTTGGGGTTGGGGAATGGGGTGCGGGACGGGCGAGTCGGGTCCGACCGAGAGGAATTTTGAACCGTTCGCCGGATCGCGGGCAGTGCGGACCGCGGAAGGCGGCGGAGGAGGGCAGTTTTGGATGTTAAACCTTGGGGCGAGGTGAACTGCCTTAACCCCCGGGTTGCCTGGGGTCATGGGAGTGTCAGTGCGGTGTCTTCGGGCGACCATATTTTCCCTGATGTAGTGCGCTAACACGAATAAATCCCCTCCGCCGCTCTATTAATGTCTTTTTTCGACCTCCTCCGTTTCGCTCTCTCCTTCCACACTTTCACACCCTCGCAGGCAGCAGCAGGTCTACGAGCGAAATGAGAACGCCCGGCAGGGCAGGCTCGAGGCCCGGCGGATGCAGGGCATGGCGCCCCCTGGGACCCCCCCCCCCGTCGACGGAAGGAGCCATATGGACGTCCAGACAGAAAACTTCCTTGAGGAGCTCACCGACAGACCTGTGGAGTCGAACGTCGAGACCCAGACGGAGGCGTTCCTCGACAGGCCCCCCAGCCCCCTCTTCGTCCCCGCCAAGAACGGCGTGGACGTGGAGACCCAGATCGAAGGAGGCGACCTGTTCGACTTCGACCTCGAGGTCGGACCGATCCTTGACGTCCTCGTCGGCAAGACCCTCGAGGTGTCCATGCTCGAGCTCATGGAGGAGGAGGAGCTCGCCGCCATCCGCCGCCAGCAGGAGAAGTTCGAGATGATGAGAAACGCCGAGCTCAGCGAAGTCCAGAGGCTCGAATACGAGGCCAAGAGGAAATTCGCTGAGAAGCAGCGCCGAAAGAAGCAGGAGCGGGACTTCAAGGAGGCCCAGGAGCAGCTCAAGGAGAAGGTGGCCGCCCGCTCCTTCGCCAGGGGCTACTTGGGAGACCTCCACGCCTCAGTCTTCGCCGACCTCGAGTCCACCGGTCACTTCTACGACCCCGTTCGCCGCGAGGTGGAGACTCTTTTCCTCCCCTGGCTCGTCACCGAGGTGACGTCGTCTCTGACGAACGTCGCAGCCGCGTACGCTGCCGCCGACGACATCATCAGGGCGAGTTTGGAGAAGGCTAAAGTTATTAGGGCCAAGGCCGTAGAGGACCATGAGGCCGAACTCAAGGCCATCGAAGAGGCCAAGGCCAAGGCGGAGGCCGAGAGACTGGCGAAGGAAGAGGAGGAGAGACTCAGGCTCGAGGCGGAGGCGGCCGCAGAAAACGGGGAGGGGGGAGAGTAGAGAGGAACACCAATCGAAGAGGATGGGGTTTTGTTTTGTGTGGGGGAGAAAAGATTAGTCTGTAAAAAAGTTTCATATTCGAATACGAAAGAAAGAAGTTAAGGGCTATGTGTTGCTATATGTTGTTATTACTTCTTCTTCTCCTTGAGCGATCCAGCCCCCCTCAAAGGTTTCTCCCCTTTGCCAATCTTCAGCTGTTGGTTGCGTAGTACGAAAGGTTCAGGTTCGGGATAGGAAAATGTTGAGAGCAAGCTCTTCTCCTGATTCGCGTCAGTTGTAGAAGGGGGAGGGGGGGAGGCTGAGGACGAGGACGGAAGGAGAGAAGTCAAAATTGAGGCTGAGGTAGCGGATGCAAAAGCTCGTCGAGTCAAGGAGGGCTTATTAAAGGTTAAAGACGAGGCTAGCGACGATAGAAGGGTGACGACGATAGCGAGGAGGAAATACTTCATGAATGTTATTTGTGTATCTGGCATGTGTGGTGTTAGTACACGAGTAGTAGGCTTCCGTCCTCGCCGTCCTCGCAGCCCTCGTGTCAGAGTTTCTTCATCATTATATCATCATTATATCATTGTATGATCCCTCTACAGCCACGAATTTCAACGCAACTGTATGCTAACTATTTGACTGCTATGCAAACTATGACTCAGTCTCGGACACACCTTTGAAAAATAGGTAAATGTGTTCAAGGAAAAATGCTAGCTGGCTTCATCCAGGAAAAAGCTAAACAATTGATCATAACGTGACCATAACGACACTCTTTCATCCGACCTGATTTAATATATATAAATTTTCACCATTTACGCTCAATTGCCCTAAAGAGCGCGTAACGTCAATGTTTTCTAAACCATTCTTCCTCATCCTCCTTGCCTCCCTCCCCTTCTACACAAACTCGCTGACGATCTGCGGCGTTTCCGTCCCCCACGCCAAATCATCCCCCATATCCCGCTCCCTCGACGGCATCGATTGGAACTTAGACTTCCCTTACACCTCCGCGGGTTTGACTCCCGAGTGGTCCGGAAACGACGGAGCCTTTTACACCTTGCCTAAATTCGTTCACCATGCAGGTCCTGAGTGCCGAGCGTCCCTCACGGAGTTCTACAGCTGCTGCCTCCCCGAGAAGGGGACGGGAGCCACACTCGATCTTTGCTCTAGCTTCACTAGCCATTATCCCGAAGGTTGGAAAGGCTCCTACTCCGTAGCGTTAGGTTTGAACCCTCTCGAGCTTCTCTTCAACCCTTCAAAGACATCGTTCAAGGTCCAAAACCTAAACGAAAACCCAACCCTCCCCTACCCTCCCTCAACATTCGACGTAATAACGAACTCCCTAAGCGTCGACTACCTGACATCCCCTTTAAAAATCTTCAATGAAATGCACCGAGTCCTAAAACCAAATGGTCTAGCATGCATGGCATTCACTAACAGGTGTTTCCCGACGAAGGTTGTGCCTATATGGAAGGCTCCGTTCACGGAGGAGAACCATGTGAAAATTGTCGCGAGTTATTTTAAGTATTGTGGGGAGGAGTGGAGTGAGGTTGGAGTGGTTGATGTGTCGCCGAAGGGGTGGGTTGGAGAGAGGGATCCCATGATTGTCGTTGTTGGGAGGAAATAATTAAATAAATTGTGAAGGTATAATAATAGGTTGGAATGTTTAATGACATATTTTGAATGCGTTTTCTTGTTTTTTTTTAGATAGCTCTCCTGAACCCACGTTCCCCCCCCCCCCCCATATTCTCAGTCTCCCTCACTTAAAAAATGTTAGGCCACCATTTCGTTCTTCTCGTCCGCGAATTCGTAGTGCAGTTCGTTGACGTCGATGGCGTGAATTTTCTTCCACCCGTCGGCCTGGACGTGGTAGAGGTTGTTGATGCCGCCGGAGTACGCGTCCCTGTGGGTGGCGTGGTAGATGGCGCGCTTGCCGAGGTCGATGGCCTCGGGGATGGTCAGGTCGGGTCGGTAGTACGTGTCGAGGACTCCGTAGGCGTAGGTGCTTCCGGATCCGACACTGAAGAGGTTGTCGTGGAGCCTCGTGGCGTCATTGTCTACATAGTACAGCTGGGGGCCGGTCTCGTCCCATCCTGTGACCATGGTTCCCATGGAGAGGCCATAGCCGCGGTAGGAGTTCATGGTGTTGGCAAGGAGCTTCGAGGCGGACGCCACGGAGATTCTCTTCTTGTTGCGGAGCTCGTAGAGGCGGCATTGCATGCCCAAGTTCCTCTCCCAGAAGCTGCAGTCGGCAGCTGCGGGCGACATCGTTGTTGTTAGAATATGCGCACATAGTTGTTAACCCCCCCCCGTTCCCCTATCCCTATCCCTATCCATATCTCACCTCCACCAGCCATGGTCCCCAGAAGGAAGGGGTTAATCTCAATAATCTTCTTCACTGTCTGACTAGCAATGTACGCTCCCATGGTACTCCTACTATCTACACTAACGATGATGCCCTCGTTGAACTTGAAGGCGAGGGTCGTGGTACCCTTTGCGAACTTGACGACCTGCTGGGCATCCTTGTCGCCGGAGGCGGAGGCGAAGTTGCTGCGGCAGTAGAAGGCGGGGTCGGTGACGTTCGGGATCAGGAAGTTGGAGGGGTCGGTGCAGGTGGTGAAGTCGGGGCGGGGGGTGATGTGCGAGTCGAGGAGGGAGGAAGGAATCGTGGGCGCGACGCCGATAAAGTTGGCCATTTGTTTCTGACTGGTATTAGAGTAGATATTGGGGTTGGGCTGAAGTTCGGTGAGGATTGGATTTGAGTCCGACACTTATTTGTCAATTTTGGGATCAATTTACGATTATTCTGCAGAAGCTACAGGAGTTAGAGGCATTAATTGCTATGCAGAGAGAGCATTGGACAACGGTTGTGACCAGAAAGCGCGCGCAGATGGATATAACCAGCTTCAAAATTCTAAAATCTGAAGAGTCTCCTTTTCGTATTGGGGGGGAGTCCTTGCAGAGCCAATACGACCGCGAATGAGAGACGAGCGGGGCTAGTGGACGCGCACTGCAAATTTACTAGCTACCAATTCACCCTCAACACCGTACGATCGCAGCTCAGTCGACTCACAATTGAAAAACACTGGGATAATGAGCTCGAATTCATGCCTTATCAAAATCGTATATCAGCACCTGTGAAATGCCTTTACAATTGCCCCACATTTGAATGCATTTCACATCTTGCACACACTTTTCAACACGTGAGTATTTTGACCACGCCGCTTCACCTACGCGTCTTCACGTCCAATATTTGCCGAATACCGAACTTCGAACGGGCGAAGGCGCCGTTTCTGAGCTGATATAATATTTCGAGCTCAGACGAAGAGCAACGGCCATCTTGCAATTGAGTCCTTATTTTTTGGACATAGACGCGTCGTTACGTGACATTCGAGTATTCAATCCCGCTTAGGTTCGTCATGCGATCCCGTCCGCTGTCACCGATTAGCGTCAAACGGACTCTTTATATTGTTAATACTGTTTCAAACACAGGACTGCTTTTGATCGAGTCTCTCCCCTTGTCTCACCCTCCTCCTCTCTCCCCCTTCCCGTCGTTCGATCGCAACCAACCTACCGTTACCGTAGAATGCAACGCCGCACTTTAGGCCCAGTGTCCTCTTCAGGACTCAATGCTCGCGCTTCTATGGGAAGGAGCTCCATGGGACCCGCTAGTAAAGGTCCCCAGAGGATGAGCATGCAGCAGGGTACCTCTAGGACCAGCATGAACCCCAACAGGCAGCAGGTGAGTGGGGGCGAGCCGACAGACGCCGCAACTGTACCAAGATAACGACCGCGGGCCCGAACTAACACAACGAACGCTACGAACTCGCAGTCCATTGGCCGCAAGTCCACCGGAATCTCCAGGAACACCATGGGCAACGGTGAGTGCTATGAGAGGCCCTCGGCGGTTCGTAGATCTAGTCGTTCTAACCTCCCCCCTCCCACCACCACCCCCCTTCACCCCCCTCGACCGCCTGCAGGAGCCGCCAAGGACCCCCGCCCCCTCTCCGACAAGGGCTTCATGAACGCCTCCATCCGTGCCCTCCTCAACTTCCTCATGGAGAACGGATACGACAGCGCCATCTCGCCCAAGATCCTCGCCCGCCCCTCCTCCAAGGACTTCAACAACATCGTCACCTTCCTCTTCCGCAAGATCGACCCCAACTTCAATGACGGCACCCTCAAGTTCGAGGACGAGGTCGCATCCGCCTTCAAGGCCCTCGGATACCCTTTCAACATCTCCAAGACTTCCCTCTACGCCGTAGGATCCCCCCACACCTGGCCCGGACTCCTCGCCGCCATCACCTGGCTCATCGAGCTCCTCACGTACGACCAGGAGGTCGCCGAAGCCCCCCAGGAGAACGAGGAGGCCATGGACATGGACAACCTAACCGCCGTCAGCGACAAGGCCTTCTTCGAGTACCTCGGCAGCGCCTACACCGCCTTCCTCAGCGGAGACGACGACAAGTACACGGCCCTCGAGGAGGACCTCATCGACAAGTTCGAGGCCAAGAACGTCGACGTCGAGCAGGAGTGCGAGCGCATCGCCGTGGAGAACGACGAGATCGTCGGAGCCATGGAGGGCCTCAGCCAGACCGCCAACGCCCTCCCCGAGCTCGAGAAGAGGCAGGAGGACCTGGCGAGCGACCTCGAGAAGTTCCACCAGCTCATTGAGCAGCTCAACGAGCACAAGGCCGCCCTCGAGAAGAAGGTCGAGACCCGCGGAGCCGAGCTCGAGAGGAACGAGGCCGACCTTGCCTCCATCCACGTCCGCGTCGCCGAGCTCAAGACCGCTGTCTCCCAGCAGGACCTCTCCGCGGAGGACGTCCGCCGCATGCAGGGAGAGCGTGCCCGCGTCGAGGACGGCCTCGAGAGGGCCATCGCCTCCAAGCAGGAGCACAGCAAGAACCTCTGGGACGCCGAGACCGAGCTCAACAAGATTGTCGAGGAGCTCGACGCCGCCGCCTCCGTCTTCAACAGCAAGGCCAAGGAGCTGCAGATGATCCCCGAGACCGCCAAGTACAGCCAGGGAGAGAGGATGACCATCACCATCGACAAGTCCAAGGCCGACGAGGAGGACTCCACCGGCCTCCTCGGCTCCGTCAACCTCAAGACCGTCGTCCGCCCCGCCATCGCCCAGCTCAAGGAAACCGTGACCGGCAACATGAACTCGGCGAAGCAGGAGCTCCTCAACCTGCTCGACCAGGAGGAGCACGCCGAGGAGGAGCTGAAGGACGCCATGACCAGCGCCACTGCCCTCGAGAACAAGGCCAGGAGGGCCGAGGAGCAGTACCTCAAGGAGAAGGAGCAGCTCGACAAGGCCATCGCCGAGCTCGTCAGCGAGACCGAGGAGGCCGAGACCAAGATCACCCAGCTCCGCGACCCCATGGCCCTCGAGACCGCCATCTCCCGCAACCAGACCAGGCTCGCGCAGCTCAACGCCCTCCGGACGGAGAAGAAGGAGGCGGCCGAGGCGAGGAGGGAGGCCGTGCACGGCGAGATTTTGAAGGCGCTGAACATGTGCGCCGAGATGAAGGATTACACCCAGATGTGTCTGGGGGAGCTGAAGGAGGAGGCCGGAAATATTTTGAGCGAGCTTAGGGGAGAGGGAGGAGTGCCGACCCCGCCGGTGGCGGAGAAGGTCGTTGTCGAGGAGACGCAGGACGTTGTCGAGGAGCAGGAGGAGGTTGTCATGCCGCCGACACCTCCTTTGGAGGAGAACGTCGAGTAAAGCAGAGACGACACGACGACAAGAAAGAGGGTCGGGAGGGTGTTTAATTGTTAAATGGGGGGGAGGGGGAGGGGAGGGGGGGGGGTCGACAAGGGGGGAAGGGTTAAGGTTGGAAAAAAAAGTTCGGCTGCCTCAGGCGCCAGCCAATTAATTTGAAATTGTTTGCTTTTACTAGTTTTTTTTTATGGCATCAATTGCCAAAATATAGAAAGAAATGTCCTGGCAATTCATAAAATAACTACAAGGACCAGCGACTTCAACGTGCTGTGCTTCCCCACTGATCACTGATCTACTTGCCGAACCGCGCGCGCTGTTAACACGCTGCGTGCCCCCACGTGCGTGAACATTTAATAAAGACCTTCGCTGAGTAGAACAAACTCCTTGGAGTTTCTGAAAGTTAGACATGAGCTCCTTCGCCCAATCAAGCTCCAACGCCCTATCCATTTCGATTTCCCACAAAGGCACCACGCACACTTTCGATGTGATAAATGGTAGCACTGTTGCGGACTTAAAATCCCTCGAAAACTGGCCCTCGTCGTTGAACTCTACCAAGCTGCTCCTCAAGGGCAAGGCACTCTCTGAATCTGACGTCATAACGTCTAAGAAGGCCAAGGTCAAGATCCTGGCGATGGGAATGTCCGCGTCTGAAATTTCAGAGTTCAACAAGAAGGAGGCCGAGAAGAGCCTCGCCCAGCCTCGACTCCGAGACGACATCTCCAAGGACGGTCGCCGGGAGCTCGCCCGTCGAAAGCTCCTGGGCCAAAACCTGAACGCCAAATCGTCGTCGAATCGCGGCGTGTACAAGGTCTTCGGCCGCATTGAAACGCTCCCCATGCTTCCCGAGCGCTCCAAGTCCGAGTCCATCCTCCGCTCCCTCGCCTCCGACCCGGGCGTAATTGAGTGCTGCAAACGGCGCAACTGGAAGGTCGGCGCCCTCTGCGAAATGTACCCCGAAGGCAAAGTCGGCGTGAGCGACGTCTGCGTCATGGGCCTGAACGTCAACAAGGGCCAGAAGATCCTTCTCAGATTGAGGACTGACGATTTGCAGGGATGGAGGAAGATGGAGAGCATCAGGAAGGTCCTCTTCCACGAGCTCAGTCACAACGATATTAGCGAGCACAATGGAGAGTTCTTCAAGCTGATGAGGGAGGTCGAGAAAGAGTGCAACAGCATGAACTGGAAGACGCAGGGCGGTTCGAGCGTCGGAGGGTCCAGCTCAGTCGTGGATGACGATCTGAGCGACGTAATGTCGGAGGTGTCTGCTCCGTTTCAGGGAGGGAGCGGGAGGCTGGGCGGAGAGAGCGCGGAGATCGCGAACCTTCTAGACGCCAGGGACATGGCGGCGAATGCGGCGGTTATGAGGTTGACGAGGGAAGAGGAGGAGGTCTGCACGAACTGCGGGTGCGGAGATCAAGGGATTCAGGATTTTTTGAGGGAAACTGCGGTGGATTACAGCAGTTATAGGTACGAGGTGAAGGAGGACGTGTGGTACTTGAAGTCAGAGCAAGAGAAGGTCGAGGCAAAAATCTTGGGAGTGCACTATGACGACGGTCCCGACAAGCCGTACTATACCATCGAGTTCGGGGGGCAGGAGGGGAAAGTTGAGAAACAGACGACCGGCGAGCGAATAAGGAAGTTAGAAGATGAAGGAAACGAATGACTTTCTTATTCAAATAATTCAGCCTTCGCTCATAGCTCCTCCCTTCTTTTTGCCACGATTCCTTCCTCTGCCGCCTCTTCCGCCGCCTCGTCCTCCTCCTCTGCGACCTGACCCCGATGTCCATTGCTGGCTGCTGCTGGTTTCGTCCTTCGGCGGCGTCGTTGGAGTCAGGCCGGGAGTAAATTCCGGCGCGTGTGGAGACATCGAATTACTGTTACTGTTGATGTTGCTGTTTGCCGCGTTTTTCTGCTGCAATGCCTTGAGCTTTTCAAGTATCGTAGTGCGCTCCATGCACTCGCGATGGACAGTCGCTTGCAGATTCGCTATTTCAGCATCTTTATCTTCTATAGCATCTATAGCATCTTTTATTGTCTTCGCCTGACTATCAAGCCGTACCTTCATAGCTTCGAGCTCCTCGCCGCTTCTGTCTTCGTCCTCTTTCATCGCATTCATCTCCTTCATGGCTTGGATATCAGCTGCCAACTTTTTAATTTCCTCCGCCTGTTGACTGATTTTCGTCTCCTTTGCAGCCTGCATCTCCTCCATCGCGTTTCCTAGTCTTGTTACTTCCTTCTCCAGGCCTTTTCCGACTTGTTTGTCCCTCGCCGATTCGTCCTCGAGCTTTTTCACCTTCAACTTCCAAGCCTTCTCCTCCTCCTCCTTCTCAGCCTTCAAGGCGTCCATATCGGAGCGCAAGCCTCTGACCTCCGCCCTCGCGTCCTTCTCCCCGTTCCTCGATTCTTCCAAGTTCTCATTCATCTTCAGCATCGAGGTCTTCATCTGAGATAGTTCGTCGTTCACCGTCGACAGTGACGTCGAAAGCGAGTCCCTGTCCTTCTCGGCGGCCTCGAGCTTCTCCCGTACAACACTCATCTCCTCCTGCAGGAGCCGAAGTCTCCCTCCTTTCCCTTCACTGTCCTTCGCATTCTTTCCGATGATGCCGTTCAAGTCCGCGATCTTCTTATTGGCGGCATCCAACCGATCCTGCAGCAACTGCATGGCCTCCTCCCTCTTTTTCGCAGCCGTTCTAGCGCTGTTCCTTGCGTCGTTAATTTCTGAATTCTTGTCGTTTATCTCCGCCGTCAGTTCGCCTATCCTAGAGTCCAACTTGCCCTCAAGCTCTTCGAATTGTGTCTTCAAAATGCTGTTTTCATCCTCCAACTTCTGGTTCTCTTTTTTCTGCTCTGAAGTCTTCTCAACCTCCTTCTTCAAAGCCATCCTCGAATGCTCCAAATCGCTTTTCAGCTCTCGAATTTCATCTGACATGCTGGCGAGCTCGTTCGTCGACGCACCAGCCTTGGACAAAATGTCTTGGACTTGATTTTCGAGCCGCAGCACGGACGAATTGAGGGTCGCATTCTCCTCAGACAATTCCGTATTGGAGGCCTTGAGAGTCTTGAGATCATCCTCCGCGACTTGGAGGGCTTCTGACATTCTCCGAAAGTCAATCAATTTCTCTTTCATGCCATCGTTCTCAGCGCTCATATTGTTCAGTCTCCCATCGGTTCGTTTCTGATATTGTTTCACGCCCTCGAGAAGTTTGGCAGAATCCAGAAAGAACGCATCATTGCAATTCCTTACTTCGTCCTTTACATGGGCGTGGGTTTCGCGCTGGAATTGGAGGATCCTCCGTGTCGTCAACAAACTGTGCGAGAGGGAATGGACCAGGTGAGTTTTCTCATGCAGCTTCGAGGCAAGGTTGGGGTCGCTGGTTGGCGCAACTGGGGGAGCCGCCGTTGACTGAAGGGCCTCGATTTGATCCGACAGCTGATCAATAAGATGGCCTTTCGACATCAGCTCCCTGGTCAGCTCGACTATCCTATCAGATTGATCCATGGAGTGGGCGCTAGAGGGCCTATAACGGTTTGGAGAACTTCTAGGGGAAAGGGGGGAGAAGGGGCGATGCTGAGGGGTATAGATGAGGATAGCCTGCGCGGTAGCTTGAATGGTGGTGTTGTGGGTGCGTTCGGATCAAAAATGCGTTAGGGAAAGTTGGGTTTTGGGCTTGACTGCAAATGAGGTAGTCTCAGGGGTTTTGTAGTTGGGGTTGTTTTATCTGAAACAGCAGTATTAAGGGGTGCTTAAGCGGAATACATATTTTCGGTGCGAAAATTGTCCCTCAGCACGTCGTCGGCTGGTTGTAATCCTTGACTCTTCGTATAGTTTCATCTTTTGCTGTGAGACTTTGAAAAGGGCTGTGGCGGACTTGACCAGGGACCATGGACCTCTTCAATCGTCAGCTGAGCATCCCCGACTACGAGTTCTTTTTCACCACCATAGGATACGGCATCGCACTGCTTAGCTTCTACACAATTTTGACAACTTACATTCAGAACCCTCTGCTCCGAAGCAACACTGAAATTGCTCAAGTTCGGAGAGCCATGAGGGTGATCCGGATAAGCACGATCTCAGCGATCGTTTTGACCGTTCCTCTCTTGTATACCAATTCTATCATCGAAGCCCCGACGTCTAATCCTATGACGTCCTTTATCTCCACCAACTCTGCTGAGGAGGGCGGGAGCGTCGCATTGGGAAGCTCTAACTCATCAGGCAACGGTCGAATGTCATGGAACTTCTCCGTCTGCCGTCCGATATTCGGACTGTTGTGTTTCACGTCGTCGCTGGTCGCCGACAACCACCGGTTTTTCAGGGTGACTGGCGTCCTGATGCTGTTCGCGCAAGTATGCTTCGACACGATCGCGGCCTTTGACATTGCCAAGGCCAACAGAATGCTCGAGACGAAGTGCGAGAACAGCTACGACCCGGCGACATGGGACGACAGCGATCTGAAGGACTGCCTTTCTCACCGGGACGATCAGTGGTGGGGAACCACCGAGCTAAAGTGGATGTTCTACCGTGACACGATAAGCTCCAGCATAGAAACCTTCTGTTTGTTCTTGGTTTGCTTCGTCGGGGTGGCATTGGGGTTCCGAAAGAACCGCTACAGCTATCACGAAATTCACCCGAGACTCAACAGCAGCGCGCATCTTTGGAACGAGCTCAACAAGAAGAGCATAACGACGAAGAATTGGATGGAGAAAGTCAAGCTAGGGACGAGTCGGAGGGACGAAGGGAAGAGCAGAGTGAAGTTGATGTGAGGGTGAAGTTGAGTGTGTGTGTGTGTTTGGTTTGATTTGATTTGATAATAATATGATATGGTATTGGTAGTGATTTTGTTGTAAAGAACGGACGTGTCAGTGTTTTTTACTTCTTAGGGTTCTTCGTGTAGGCATGTATGACAGCTCCGACAGCTACAGAAACAACGACCCCGACACCCCACTTGAACCACCAAGGCCTCCTTTTGACCTGAATCATCATCTCGTTATTCATTTTCATATACGTGTCGCAGAGATCCACGACCTTTGAAAATTGGGACGGGGTAAGGCGGGAACCAACGGTGTCGATGTAGTCGATGAATTCTTTACGACGCTGTTCACGACCGGCGCCGATAAATTTTTCGAAAGTCTTGACACATTCTGAGACGAGTCGTAGGGCGAAGCGACGAGTTAGAACGGAGCAGCTGTGATGATGCCCTAATTATACAAAACGAAAATCGAACATTTTCTTTCCTTCCAACTAAGCGCTTCGCTCCTAGCAGCTTCTCACCTCCCCCGTACGCCTTCTTGACTTTTGGATACAACATCGCGCCTCCTCCGATCACCATCGGACCCCAGAGGATGATTATACCTGCTAAGAGCGACTCGTGGGAGGCGTTTTCTTTCAAGGCTTGTATGTATTTGAGGGAGGAAGGAGTTTTGAAGGAGTCTATTTGGGCGAGGTGGGAGGGCCCGAGGAGGCTGGAGAGGTCAGAGAGGTAGTCAAGGTGAAAGCCCTTGTACTTCTCCAAGGTCTCGAGGTCAAATTCCGAAGCCTCATCGATCAGGGCGCCGAGAGCTTCGGTAGTGACGTAGAACTGAGTGAGAAGCTCAGCGTAGAGTAGCTTGTCGCTGCGACGAGTGTAGCGGCGAGTTAGATTAAAGCGGCGATTGTGTAGCGATGGAAACAGGGACACAGGGACGCAGGAGACGGTTATGAGGTTTTACTAAGTGAGGTGAGGCTCACTAAGTGAGACTTGAGCGCTCACTTTCACTTCCTCACCTGAAGACACCGCTCATGATGAAGAGGGTGCGGAGCATTTGGCCCTTGGTGTGAGACGTCCTTATAACGTCCATACAGGAACGGAAGAGACCATCGGGAACACCCTGATCGCGGACGGACCGAGTTGTAGAAGGTTTAGAGGCCATACTCTTGGGAGCGCGCGGGCGGGGATGGGAGCTTGAAACAATATATAGCTTTGATAAACGATAGTTGTGGTAGTAAGTGATGAATATCGACGTTATTAGAAGAACAGAGAATGGGTATACTTGATAATAGTATTTAAGACGGTCGGTGTTGTGACTAGAACTTGAATGTGAATTCTGATTCAGAGTCCTCCTCAAAACTTCCCCTCCTTTCAGCAGCTTCAGCTCAAGAGCCAATTTGAGATACCCATCCCTACCTACCCTTGCCCACTGTTCAATTGAAGTTGTAGCCAACGTTAAGCGATTCTGAGTATAAGCACCTTTATCAGTAGCCTGTGCTATATCGAACCCGCTCCCGTAAACGCCCTCCACGCAAACAAACAGACAGCAACAAACAGCAGACGGCGAACCTGCTGCCGCTTACCTTCCTAAAACCTGTGAAAAAAACCATGACAACGCTTCTAATGGGTCAGGCGAGGAACGCCCTCCTCCTGCTATTAACATTCTTCCAGGCGTGCTCTTCTGCATCGCCCCCCACCTCGCCTTGGGCATCCCTGAACGATCACTTGAATCACGCAGGCATCGAAGGTGAATTATCGTCCCTAAAAATATTCAACGATGCCTGCGAAACGCACAGAACATTTCACCCGAACGCCCCGCCTTCGCGATCACTTTTCCTGTCGGCGGGATCCTACCACATTTCGATGTACGTTCATATTATCTCGAGCTGTTTAGGTCCTGCATCTGGCAATTATGCGCTTCAGGAGATATCTAAATCGACGAACTATCCGCTCTTCAGCATCACGGACGAAACGACCATGGACGAGCTGTTGGGGGCGTTCGTCACATTTCAGGTCGTGGAGGACGTGGAATCGATCAATTCGTTGACGGAGTTCGCAGTTTCCAAGCTCTCACTGTCAGCAAATTTCTGCGCCTCCTCCGCTGACCCTCACACCTTCTCCGAGTCATTCTACCTCCTCTACAACCACTTCCTCCACAACTACCAGCACGAATCCGCGAAGGAACTCGTCTCTGAATGCATGAAATCTGCGGCCAGGAGAGTTTGGGACGAGAGCTTGTCGTCGTCATCATCGTCGTTGTCGTTGTCTTCGTCGTCGTCGTCTGCTGACTTCACCAGAGGCATCGTGGTGGCCAGGGGGAGGAACGAGGACCTTTCTTGGGTTCAGGGGATCCAAATCCATCACGCGAAGCAGTGCGCGGCCAAGATGACGTGCGGACCGGACGACAGGGAGGTCTACGAAGTTCCGATGAAACTCCCGAGGCTCGAGGACCTCGATAATGTCCAAGATGTCATGATTTACGATAAAACGTTCACCAACCCAGGCTCCTCTACCTCCCTCCCCTACAACCTCGGTGGCGAAGCGGTGATCTATCTTTACCACATTATCAACAATTACTCCGACCTGCCTGACGTCACCGTTTTCTTGCAGGGCGAGCCCGTCCCCAGCGCTGGAGAGGTAAGAAGCCTGTGCTGTGGAGGAAACCAAAACTAGGAGGAAGCAAGCCGATGTGAAGATGAGATGCAAAACTATTTTCTTGCCCTACTAGTGATGCTCACTCCTAATGTCGCCAACGCTGCCGTGTTCACTCTCGCAGGGAACTGTGCACTTCAACAGCTTGGAGGAACTCCACGAAGCTATTTTGAAGACGACGCCAGAAAGGAGATTTCACCCAATATCAAATCTCCTTTTGCAGAACAACTGGGACACGGGCTTTCCCTATCAGGAGATCGACATGCGCTCGGGCCAGAGGGAGATCTACGAGATGGCCGGATTTCCCTTTCCCCCTCCATCGCCTCCCTACCCCCCTAGCAACCAGCTTTGGTGGCACGCCTGCGGAATGTTCGCTGCCAGCAGGGACGCCATCAGGTCGAGGCCCTTGCACTTCTACAAGGCTCTCTACGTCATGCTCACCGACGCTTACCCTGTGAACCCAGGTTACCCGTGGGGGAACAACCAGGGCGGCGTCACAGACGGCCTGTGCGGGGAGGATGTCAAGCCGGAGTACGGCTTGTACTGCACACAGTTCAACACACACACACTCTTTTACGTCGTTGAGAGGATGTGGCAGTTCTTTTTTGACTTCCAGAATCCCGTCTGGCACGTGGACATTTGCGGGGACGAGGCCTTCAAAGGGGTTATGGTCAGGGACGGTAGAGGCGAATGGATGGAGATGTTCTGCGGGAACAGCGAAGTAAGGGAGAGCGGCTGGCTGGTCGAGGAACTGGAGAGATATGTTGGCGGTGGCAGTGTTGGCGCTGATGCTGTTGGGGGTGGCAACGAGAGGCCCGCACTGCAAATCTCTTTGCTACAACCGCGTCCTTCATCGCTCATAATGACTTCAACTCTCGACATCATTCCCATCGTCAGCGTGCCTGCGGTTTCGGATGTGGACCGTGGCTTCGACGGCATGGACAAGGCCCTCATGTGCATCGAAATGTATGGTAAAAAGAGCTGCGGCAAGTTTGCAGGGGACGGCGGCACAGTAATTACGAACAATTTGACTCCTGATGAGGGAGGCTCACATTTTAGTTTCGATGTTTGGATGGAAGATGGCGAGGGGAGACGGATTTCTAATGAGGTGAGAAGGACGGGGGAGCGAAGCGATCGAGCATCAGGCGAGACTGTGGAATATAAACAGCCCACACAAACACGTGGCATATGAAATTAACCCCACATCGGCATTATCTTTTATAATTTATTGCAGGTATCGACCGATGTCACAATGATCAATCCCCTGTCCCCCCAAGTGCCAAAAGAATCTACTGTTTTGAGTTTCTTTGCCGGTCACGACTCCTCGATTGCGGCGGTGCGAGACGGGGAGGTTGTGTGCGTGTTGGAACTTGAGCGACTCTTTGATATTCGGTACATGGCGGGGTGGGGGACAGGGAGCACCGGGTCACCGCTGTCAACTCCGCCGTTGGAAATATGGAGGCGAGCTGTAGAGAAAGTCGTCGAGTACAGCGGAATATCGAAGTTCGACGCCGGAGTTTATGTGCCCCTGGATTTTGGCGAGGTCTACAACGCGGCGACCATGGCCATGTTCCAAATTGCAGATGAATTTGTCGAAAAATGGGTGGCAGTCGACCACCACGCCAGCCACGCGAATTTGGCATTCCTGGACAGCAGGATGGATGGGAGGGTGCCTGTTGTCAGCTTGGACGGAGGGGGCAACGACGGAAACTTCAGAGCATACTGGGGCGAGGGCGGCCAGATCCTGAAAGAGGTGGATCTTGGCTTGGGCCCAGAGACAAACTTGGGCACCGGATATATGCGTGCTAGTGGAGTGATCAGCGAAGTGGTGGGGGGCAGAAAGTGCACCTCTCTGGTGCCTTGCGCATTAGGTTTTGCTGGGAAGGTCATGGGCTATGTGGCCTTGGGGAAGGTAAGGGGAGAATGGGTAGGGTCGATGGAAAGGTATCTCAGAGAGGGGGTGGAGGGCGAGCTCTGGGGAGAGGGACTTTACTTTGAGCCGGGCATTTTGGAGGGCTGGGGAGAGGGAGGCGTGGAAAAGGAGAGGGATTTGAGCGCCACATTGCAGAGAGCCTTTGAGAACATTGTCATCGATCTGCTGGAGGACCTCAGGAGGAGGATGGGAGGTGAGAGCGAAGCAGCGAGGAGCGAAGCGACGAGCTGCTATTAGCTATTTGTAGCCCGTCTTCGCAATATCACCGTAGCCGCCACACAGTTCTAATCCGGGAACCAATCTTCATGCGATTCACTTTGCTCGTCGCAGGGTTCGATGGCATTGCTCTGAGTGGCGGCTGTGCGCTCAATGTGCTGAGCAACACCAGGTTGCAGAGCACTTTTGGGGTTCCAGTTCACATCCCCGCCGCACCTGGCGATAACGGACTAAGCGTGGGAGCTGCGTGGTACTTGAGCAAGCCAAAAAAGGGAGAATGGCAGCCACTCGAATTTGCTGGCTTTCCCGTTTGGGATGAAGACAAATTGGATGGTATAGTCAGGAGGGAGGGAGGAAGGTTGGTGGACGTGGCGGAGGTGGCCAATCTGCTCATTGCGGGGAAAATAATAGGAGTCGTCAGGGGAAGGCAGGAGTTCGGGCCAAGGGCGCTTGGCAATCGCAGCCTTATAAGCCTGCCAGACGCCAAGGCGAAGGACAGAATGAACAGGTGAGAGCCGAGGCTGGGAGGGGGGGGGGGATGAGGAAAGTGCCGAAGGATGCAAAGCGATCATCGAGAGAAAGACGAGTCGAGGAGCGAAGCGATGAGCTAGAATGAAGTAGAACTGATGATTGCCTAAAAAAATTCTAAAATACAATACACGAAATCCAATATTTCCAACTAAACGCTTCGCTTTCCTAATTGTCACCGCGCTACCACGTCGCAGGCTCAAGAAGAGAGAATATTTCAGGCCAGTAGCTCCAATTGTGCTTGGGGATTATAGCGACGAGGTCTTCATTGAGAAGGGAGTGAATAGTCCATACATGAGGTGAGGGAAGAAGAATTTGTAGGTCTGAAGTGGAGGGAGGGTTACGATGAAGTTCAAAATGAGATCTGACCTTTCATAATTTATTCTTTTTGCAGCTTCGCGCCCAGGTTTGATATGGTCAAAGTGGGAGACAACATTCCGGCTGTCGTTCACTATGATGGGACGGCCAGACCACAGACTGTGACAGAGGGGTGGGTGGCTGACTTACTCAAGGCTTTGGTGAAGGAGGGGCTGCTGCCAGTCATTATTAACACTTCCTTCAATGTGCATGGAAAGCCCATAATCAACTCCTATGAGGAATCCATCAGGTTATTGCATGAGGAGGAGGAACTTGACTGTGTGCTATTAGGAGATTGGATGATTGGGTGTTAGAAATGAGACAGGGGGAGGAGGGGGAGAAGGAGGAGGAGAAGGAGGAAGGGAAGGGGGAAAAAGGAAAGGAGAAAAGTAGCAAGTCCCCACAGCATGTGATTCTCGTCAGTTAGGTGAAAATACTAAGACCACCTTTTTATTCAAATTATCTTCAGTACGTATCCATATCACTGTGGTATCCCCCTGGCGCTTTTTAGTATTGACGGCGCACATATTGGTCGATAAATCAACCTCTCTCTCCTCATCCTTGCAATGGACCTGGCCGAGCCCTGCTGTTACCTTTAAAGTTTTACGCAAGACATGACCGTGAAGTACAGCAAGCCGCAGAAAGGTCGTATCCCGGGCCCAATTGATTTCCAAGCTCCCACTCACTGATCCTAAGTATCTCAGAGAGTAAGAGTTAGCACTTTAGAGTTAGGGCTAGCATTTTGAAGTTAGAGTTAGCATTTTCGAGATAGGAACAGCATTTTGAACAAGCCCTGATCCGCCACATGGGCAAGACTGATTCGCCTGAATCACCTTTCTCATCTTTTTGTAACGTTTCCTAGATTTTCCCCATTTCGCGAAAATCTCCGTTTTGTTGACGTGGTATTGAGAGGGGTTGAGGGTGAGGGGTATAGTCTGTAGTAGGGGTAGGGGGTTAGGTAGGGGTCAATGTCTCAGAAGGGGTCAGATCTCGGTAGGGGTCAGATCTTGGTAGGGGTAATATTTCGGTGGGTGGGTGCGGGAGTGGGTGCGGGAGTTGGAGCAGGATCTCCGAAAAGCTCCCCTAAACCAGCATCCTTGCACAATCGAGCAAAAGTATCGTAGCTCTCCGTGCTCTCCGAATGGCATATCATGAATGCAGGGATTCGAAGGGTTTTACTAGAGTCGCGGCCAACTATGAAGAGCGTTGTACCTCCGAGTTCATGCTTCAGATGAGTTCCGTCGAGGGAGAACTGACCCAAGCCCACCTTGGCAAGCAAGTCGACGACCTGCTTAATAGCCACGAAGAAGTACTTGAATTTCCGGTCAGAGCCAATTCCAAAGGAGGCTTTGGAGCTAGGATTCCTCTTCATGAACTGATGAGCAGTGCGGTAGGGAGGTGAGGGGGGAAGAAGCGGAGCGACCGCAAGGGAAGTTTTGTTAGTGGTGGAATGGAGTTGAATACTCTGCACGCTCTTCCTTACCTCCTCGCAAAAGCTGCGGATCAAGTTAAAGTCGATTTGATCTTCTGCCATGTCAACTCCGTTCACCTCCGAGGTAGCCCTGTTCACTTGGCGCACCAAGGCCTTAGAACTAACATTCACTCCTGCCTGCGTTAGCATGCTGCATGCCGCAGTTCCATCTAAAATGACGTCGTTGTTTAATGTTGCATTTATCACAGCCTTCATCTCCGCTTTCGTTGGTTTTGCTTTACCCTGACAGTGAGGAGAATGATCAAAGATACAACTTTTACTGTCCAAGCGCCATGGTCCTTTGTTGTGTCCTGATTGTATTACTGTGATACAAGCTATGCAAGGAAGTGCAAGCGGTTTCAATTTACCGCCGTCTATCGCTTCCTCGCAACGAAGTACCTTCTTGCCTCCTTGTTTGTGTAACCCTTTCTTCTGACCGTTCTTTCCTCTGTAGCCGGACCCAGACCCTATTGTATGGGCGACCATTTTTTTTGTCTAATATTGTTCCATACTGACTGATCTCCAGCATCATCGCCTTGGCTTCATCGTGTTGCCACGTCTTACTCAACAGCAAGTCAACGCGTCCCTTCACTTCAAGACTTTTCATCTCTTTCAGAATGTTCGCTGTGTGAGGGAGCGAACAGGTTGCATACCCTGTCATTTTGGGGGGAATGTGGTGAGGTTGTTAGAAAAACGTTCTGTTTCGTGCGAAGGCGAGAACACAATGGTGACAGAGACCGGGGAAGTTTACGGGTAGCTTCCAATATAATTATAAACCTTCCCTCCGAGACTCACCATTTCACCGCCTTCATCTCCTGGAGTGTTTGAAGGCTCAGCGGGGGGTGCGTTGGCATCTATCATGATGTTGAACGTATCGCGAAGCGCGCGAAGTTGATCGACGGATAATGTTGCCATTTTTGGACAAACTTAGACAAGCTCATTCTGGACCCCATTTTTGTCTCAGGTTTGCCTGAGGACCCCATTTTTGTCGAAATCCCGTAAAAGCATATCGATCATAATAATCAATCATCATATCATCAGAATCATCCCAGAGGCAGCCCACAGCGGTACAACCGGTGTTGGGGCCATCATTGTTGCAGTTGTAGGGTTAATTAAATTAATTAAATGATCATTATCGTAATTATTATTATTATATGCAGGCTGGAGACCACGATGAGAACGGATGCCTGATGAGATGAAATTCTTCCCTTAGCACGCAAAAGCTTCATCATTTGGATATTTGTACGGTGACGATGATCGTCATAAATTCATAATAACACGCACCAAATCCGTAAGAGTTTTCTCGAACATCATAAAATCACGAAAACACTTTTCCAGCTGCTCCATCATCTTGCCGCTGTGAGAGGGAAACCCCTTTCGGTAGGCGGAGTGCTGAACAGTATGAGAAGATTGCTGGGTCCTACGACGACAAGATTTCAGCAGACGAGGCGTAAGTCGCACACACCATCATACCACTTGTCTTTCTCGCTTCTTTCAACCTCTCAACCTCTCTACCTCAGGGTGATGGGAATTGGTCTTCTGCGTCGGCACTTGATTGGAACAAAAGGTGCGTTCTTGAAATCTTATAACTTCCTGGAAATAATACAACCCCATCTCACTTCCCGTTCCGATTCACAGCTCGAGGCCGGGTTCTGGAGGTTGCTGCTGGCACCGGGAGAAATTTAGACTTTTACAAGTTTGGCGAGACAGACTTACCGTGGTGGCTGAAGCTGTTGGGCTCTGCGGTGGAGGGCGAAGTGACGGAACTGGTTTTATTTGAGAAAAGCCAGTCGATGGCGAAGGTGGCCAGCAAGAAGGTCGCGAGGCTGTCTGCCGCCTCTTCTTTTGAACAGATCAAGGTTGATGTTGGAGATTGCACGGACTTGAGCCGATATTCAGACGAGACATTCGACACTGTGATTGACACTTTTGGGCTTTGCAGCTTTGACGACCCGGTGCGGGCCCTTAAAGAAATGCAACGTGTTTGCAAGAAGGATGGCAGAATTCTCTTGATAGAGCATGGGCGAACTAACACGTGGCCTTGGCTGGATGGGGTGCTCGACGATGGTAGAGACCAACACATAGAGAAGTGGGGTTGTGAGTGGAACAGAGACATTGACCAGATAATTCAAAACTCAAACCTGGTCGTGGAATGGTGCGACAAGTGGCACTTTGGAACTACCAGTGTTGTCTCTGCTAGACCAGGCGGGATAGGGGTAAGGTTGACATGAGACAAATGGGATAAAAAATCACGGTTTTTGAGTGACAAATATACAAGTTTTCTAGTATTTAGTACATGCGCCATCTGCTTGACGGCGTAGAATATGATCGCGGGAAGCGTTGAACGGCATGACTGGGCCCGTCGTTGCGTTCCAGTGTCGAGAAGAAGTCCTCGGGCTTTTGGAGGCCCAAACTACACTCACGCTGAAGCCTCTCTTTTTTCCACTCAACGATGACCCCTCTCCAGGCGAGAAATACCATTTTCTGCAGTCCCACCAACTGACTCGCAAACATTCTCTTTGCCTTAATGAGTTTACCGGTCCACAAGTACCACGCCACAAATATCGTTCGAATAACTCCGACAAAGTGTTTCCCAACGAGCCTCTTTATCTTGGCTGATGTCCGAGCGAAGTTTGCCCACCTCGTGAACTTGTCACGTTTTGCACCAACTAAATGCTTCGACATCTTTTCACGGACAAACCTTCCTTTTGTGACGTAAGTAGCCCATGCTTCGAATACACTCTGCTCCAGCTTTGCCATGTGCCCCTTGAGGAGCCGCTTCACTCGTATGTTCTTTTTTGTGTGCTCTTTTCATGCAGTGAAAGATTTTCTCTCAACACTTCCCATGTGCTTGGCAAGAAATATCCTCCCCCGTTTATACTTTTGAGCGATTTCGCACCAGGCAACCAAAACACTTCGTTGGACACCCCAAAATTTTCGCTGCAGGAACCTCCTCGCTCTCTTATTCTTGGCCGACAATTCCTTCCATTTCATGAAGTTGTTCCGCACCGCCCCCATTGCGTGTTGGAGGAACATTTGTCCAGCCTATTCGATCCTCGCCTGCAAGTATAAATATTAAGATAAAACGAGATAAAACGTTAGTAGATGATAAACGAAGCTCGCAAGGCGCCATCTAATTGTAGAGGTGGGTGTCTTCCATATCAAGCGTATCGTTTCTCACCTGCCTCTCTAAATCTTCTGCCGTCAGAGCATTCTTCTTCAAGAGCTCGTAGAAGGCATTAGGAGGCACAAAGCGACGTCGTTCTTGTACTCCAGCAAAGTGCCTGGCCCGAGAGTAGTACGAAGTAGCGTCTTCGGGACACTTTTTGTTTCTCAGTTTCCGTCTCTCCTCATCCTCATCTTCACTGTATTGATAAAATATTGAGCCCATCGGCCAGTCTTTTGTGTAGTAAGGATCTTCCTCAAAATTCATGTCTGCCCAAGAAACGACATCATTCAAATCTGGCCAAGGGGCGGCAGGATTTGAAAGCCAACTGGCATTGTTCGGATTAGAGGAAGGGGGTTGGGAGCGAAGGGAGACAGATTTTTGTGCCTTCCACGTCTACCTGACATTTTCTTGGCTACCCTAGGAGGGTGTGACTTAGGCGGAGCCGAAAGAAACCCTTTCAGTTCCAACGGCGGCGTTCTTAACAAGTAAGAAGAGCGAGTTTGTGATGGAACTAAATCCTGTTGTGGAGCGGCCGATGGAGACAATCCAAAGGATTCCCGGTATGCGTCGAAAAACTTTCCTTTTCAATAAGGTTTGCTATTAGCGGCTTATCTCGCCAATTGTCGGCTCTTTCAGGTCTCATTGATTGTTTGGACTACTACTTCCTCGCAACTACTCTGGACCTGATTTCAATGAATTCACCGATTTTTTTGCTAAGCTCGAACCTACAATTTCCCTGTTCTACGTCGTGTGTTGTTATGAGAAATTCTCTCGATAGGTTGAGGTGAGAAAATCGGAAAAACACTATTTTTTCCGTTTCATTAACAGAGAACATGAACATCTATTCTGAGCCTCTCCCACGTACAGCGCCACCAGTCTCTCCAACCCGTCCACGATCAGGATCATTCTCCGCTCAATTGCACTTATACTGTGGATATGCACAATACTGATATTCTTCTCTTCACAATATGAAATGCGTTCCGTTTTGTCGCGTTCATCATCTGTCGACAAGGCACCACCCTCAACCTTTATTAATCTGGATCTGACCAAAGTTGACGAAGGCAACACCCCTGATTTTTCAATAATAGTCCCCGCAATTTTGGAGGACGCTCTGGTCGACGTTCCGATTCTTTTGAAATCTATAGACGAACAGGTGGTGTTGCCACATGAAGTAATAATAGTAGCCTCTGGAATTAATGTTGCAAATTGTGCAAGGATAAAATCTTTACTGCTTAGACCCAGTAGGAAATACGAGGTAAACTTAAATTGTGTTGAAAAATTACAGAACGAGGCAATATCGCGCAACCAAGGCATTGCTTTAGCTCGTGGTGAATATATTTCTTTTATTGACTCAGACGATCAAATGCACCCTCTGCGCCTCTCGACAATTAGTTCCCATCTCGTCCTACGCCCTTCGTTAAAATTTATTCTCCACGGTCACGACCCAGAAATTCTGACAATTAAGTCCATTCATGAATGTATATTGGGAGAGGCAATTTATGATGAGGCTGTGAAGACTGACGGGGTGCATTTGTGGCTGTTTTCGAAAGCAATGCATAGCCAGGCCACAGTTAGTCGGGATGTCATGGATGAAGTCAGGTTTAGAACTGGGCATGAATACAAGACTGGAGAGGTAAGCCGGTGATGCCACTAAAGTGCGTTGCAATTCCTACTCACAATTTCTCCTTGGCGGTAATGTTGCATCCGCAGGACTCAGTCTTCGTAAGGGATATCATTAACTTCATCGGCAGAGAAGATAATGCAATGATTTATGATAAAGAACCGCTAGGTTTGTACGTTCCTAGAGCGCAAAAAAAGTCAAAAGAAGGAATTTGTGGATGGATAAAATTGTTTTGTTAAGTCAAAGTCATTGAAATAATATAAACTTCATTCATTTAAAAAAATAAAACTAATTATTATTACCATCGCTGTCGCTCGCCCTTTCCTCGCTACCACCATCGTTAACTTGCAAAGTAGCCTCACCCCTCAACTCGTTCATAGCCTGTGATGAGCGAAAGCAAAAGCAAAACTTTGGTGTTGGCAAGTTATCAAAACAACTAGATTAAACTTTCTCAGGCTCTTCAGCACCTTACCTGCACATCTCTTGCCTCCCGCTTAACTCTTTTGGCTTCCTTCTTCTCTTCCTTCGCGTTCTTTTTCCTCTGGACATTCTCTTCCTGCTCTTCCCGGCGCTGCTTTCTGAGGGCCTCTTTCTGCACGATACTACTCTTTTGACTTTTTGCTTCCTCCGGAGTTTTCTTGACAACACTGTGGTACATTATATCGCCAGCAGCTAGGCCTCTTTCTACTTTCATGAGCTTCATCCGCATTCTAGGCCCCAGCTCAACAAGTTTCAAAGCGCTACAGAGATGTGGAGAAAATGTTAGGGCGCTCAGTGTTGGGTTGGAATTAAACAACTATTTGCTTGGCTAGCCATGATTTTCAGTCGCACCAGATTCTGGCGCTCGAAGAGTAGTGGTGAATTGACCTGTCTCTAAATGTATTTCGTTTCGTTTCGTTTCCAACTTACCTCTTCTGACTCTTCGAATTTCCTCTGCCGGTGAATTTCTGAGGCAGGACAACATTAGCCGCCTCATCTTCACCCTCGCTATCGCTCATTGCACCCCCAAAAGCGCCAGTGTTTCCTATAATGTAGTCTGCGATATCATCAACCTTGCCGAGATTCTGATTCTGATTCTGACTCACCTCGCCTTACATCACTGAGCTTCACATTGCCAACGTCAACCGCCGGAAACATGTTTTGGAAGGTGATGCGCATTAGCTTGATGTGGGCTGCCTCCTCAGAACCCCCAAAATTGTTGGTAACAACCACTGGAGCCGTCTGAAAAATGCCGCTGCTCGTATCGATAGGCCGCTTCTGCACCGCCCTCACTTGCTTCGATAGGCTGAAGCGCTTGATCTTGAAGGTTAGCGTGGGCCCAGAGGGCACCCTCGCAATCTTGCAGTTCACATTTCCGCCCTCGTTCATAGAAAATGCTAGGAGGTGTGTCACACCAAGGACAGGGGCCATCTCTGCGTAGTCCCTAATCTTGGCGCCTGGAGGGAGATGTGGGCGTGTGGGGGAAGCGCAAGTGAAAACTTGGAAGTCCACGAAGTAACAATGACAATGATACTGAAATCGGCCAAAAGCGCGAAGCCAGTACGCGATTCCATTTGGTTCATCTCATCCCAACCACTCACCTTTCCTCTCCTTCAGTTTCAAGGCTGTGGCAGGAGACATGAGATTTCTCCAATCTGAGGCAGAACATAAAATTGAAACATGTGTGAGACGATCGAATTAAATCTGCCAGCTATCGCGAGCTCTGGAACCACTCTCACCTCCTACTAGTTCCGATAACTCGGGCTCTTCAGCCGAGGAAGATCCGTGCCGAACCACCATTGAGCGGGGGGGAGGAGGTTCCGCAGACTTTAGAGCGTTGGCCGCACTCTCATCATCGACGACGTGTGTGCGGGTTTTCTTCCGCTTCCTCCCGTGCTTGGGCATTATTCAGGCCGCTAGAAAAAATCAGTGATTGGCGAGGTGATCCGTAGATATTTTTAATTGTGATTTAGTCGACCAAAACCAACGTATTTATTTTATTGATGGAATTACGCGCGCGGAAGAAGAGATGCGAATTTTGTTTACGAAAACGACGACTTAATTTCAAACTAAAAACCATTCATCATCAATCTCAGGCATATGAGCCTCCTCCAGCAAAATGGACCCCTGAAACGTAAAACCTTTTTTTATGAAATCGGTCGCGTATTGAAAAGTGCTACACGAAACTTTTTTTATTTTTCTTCTCCGACTTCTGGAAGCTAATTTTTTCAATGTCCAAAGTTCACCTTCTCTCGTTTCAAGGTTTTGGGGTCAGGGGTTAAAATGTAGATCGCGGTCGTTTTCTTTTAAAAAAAAATCGTCGTTCATATTATTAGTATTCTTTATGATATCAAGTCGCTAATTATTTATTCACCCTATTTCCTCTGCGCGTGAGACATTTTTCTTTGTCGGCACCTCCTCGGGATGGTCATCATAAAACCTTTTCTCATCTTTCAGACTGTAGCCGGTCATGTCTACAAGATAATCCGTCAACACCTGTGCGTCCCTAGCAAATTCCTTTGCCAAATCCCAAAGATCATACAGCTTTGCGAAGCCGATCGGCCCTCCCTCATCAAGCACATGCTGATTAGAATCATTACCACGTTTCTTCACCTCCTCAGATAAACTCCGGTTTAAAAATCCGAACGCGGTCCTTGCGAATCTCTGAGCCAAGCCCCTCGTCAAGGATGTTGTCGGTCGTCCAGACTTCCCCAAGATGCTTTACCTGTTTGTCTGGGACAGACGGTGAAGCGGGTCGCTTTGCGGGCGTGGTGGAACTCGATTTGCTCATCACAATATTTTGAGGGAGATTTTAAAGGCATTCCTAAATTTGATTTCAGAGCCCCAAAATCCCCATTTTGCTGGAGGAGGCTCATATATATCATCCCACCCGGAATCATCTCCAATATTATCTGAAAATGCTGCCTCTCATAATGCGCCAAACGATGTATCGAAACTCGTCAAGTATGATATTTGCCCTGAACTCCACGAGCATCCGAAATGTGTCTTGCCGTGCTGGTCCTTTCTCACGTCCTGCTGCGCTTGTCGCTCGTCAATTATCGGACCGTGCCACTGCCGCTGCGGTTGTAAACTCATTGTGCCCCACGCTGCAGGGGGGAAGGAGGTTATTATCAACCATTGGGAGCGAAGATGGAGAGGGTAAGGACGACGGTACAGAGGACGATGGTGTAGTGATCGGAGACGATGAAAATTTAGAGAGCGAGGTTGAGGGGGAGGAAGAGGAAGTCATTGAGCTTCCGTCGACAAGTCTGGCCTTCACGTCGGCGCTCAAGCCTGTTGAGGTGGTGGGCGCTTTGGATGACTAGATCGTGGGTCAGGTGAGTAATTTTCCAAGGGTGGAGTGGTGGAGATGAGAGTCGAACGACAAGGGAGACCTTGCCATATTCCCCAAAGAAACTTTTCAATATATATATATACTAACCCATCACCTTCAAGGCTGACGCCAAGCGCGCTGTGGCCATCGCTCTTCGGAACCGATGGAGGAGGAAGCAACTTCCTGAAAACTTCAAGGTGAGTCGAGTATATCTCTTCTCTTATTTTGCTCTCCAAAATTCTTACAACCACCCCTGTCTTCCCCCCCTACCTACCGCCCTTCCCCCCCTACCTACCGCCCTTCCGCCCCTTTCAGACGGAGGTGATCCCCAAGAATATTCTCATGATTGGACCGACTGGCTGCGGGAAAACAGAGATCGCTAGGCACCTGGCAAAGCTCTCCCAGGCGCCGTTTATCAAGGTCGAGGCGACCAAATTCACTGAGGTTGGGTTCCACGGTCGCGACGTTGATCAGATCATCCGCGACCTCCTGGACGTTTCGATCAACCTCACCAAGAAGAGGAAGACTGAGTTGATGAGGGAGGAGGATCTACCATCAGCACCAAACACGGCAACGTCAACACTGATTACATCCTCTTCGTTGCAAGCGGCGCGTTCCACTCGTGCAAGCCGAGGTGAGTGCTTATTTAGGGATGGGGGGGTTGGGGTGGGGGGGGGGGTGAGGGGCATTTCGTTTTTTTGGGGTGTTTTGTTGTCGGGACAGTGGGAGGAGAAGGACCTAAAAGACGAAACTGGCGAGAATCATACTCCAAAAAAAGCACCCGGCTCACTCCTCCACCCTCGCGCTCCCAAAGTGACCTGCTGGCAGAACTCCAAGGAAGGCTGCCCATTAGGGTCGAGCTTCAGGGCCTCACGGAAGACGATATGTACAGAATCCTTACGGAACCTATCACCAATATGATCCGCCAACAGGTGGAGCTGTTGTCCACCGAGGGGGTCGAGCTCGTCTTTGAGGACGATGCAGTTCGAGGTAAGTCCCTAGTCGCCCAGCGCCAAGAAGAAAATTCTCGGCTAACCTTAACCTTACAACGACCACAGAAATCGCAAGAATGGCTGCACTCCTCAACAAGACAGTCGAGAACATTGGGGCAAGAAGGCTCCACACCGTAGTCGAAAGAATTGTAGAGGAACTCTCCTTCCAAGCGCCGGAGATGGAGGACGGAGCTGTCATCACCGTAACCAAGGACCTCGTAAAAGAGCGCGTCAGTGACATGCTGGTCGAAAGCGACTTGAGTCGTTTTATCCTATGATAACTCATGTGACTCATGTGGATGTTAAAACTCGTGTCAAAAAAAAAAACTCGAAAAATATTTTTTGCCTTTTTCATGATTTCTTGTTCTCATCGCACCCACACAATATCACCCACCTCGCCGCCACTACCTGCATGATTCTCTTTGCATCAAGACTCTTGCCCTTGATTTTCCCCTTTCCCCTTTCCCCTTGTCCCGCCACCTTGCCCTTGCCTCACAATTCCGTACAACAGTATCTTTCGTACACTAGATTGGACATAAAGTCATTGCAGGCATCCACGACTTGTCACAACGACGGCAACCCGCCAGGTGGCACTCTTGTATTGAGGGAAGACAATGCTGTTCACGAAATGGCGATGGCAAGAGAGGTAAATATACCACTGCGTCATTGATGCCGCACTAAATCAGATTCCTGACCAATCTAATGTGCACCAAATGCCAATCAAATTATCTATGAACCACCACAATTGATATTGCTCTATTATTTAGCTCGACCCGGTGCCATTTGCCGACGAGGCCTACATGATCTTCCCGAACTCTTTGAAAAGGCCGTTCTATATGAATGCTGCGACGGACCCCACATATTCCTGTCAGGCTGCAATGAAAAAACTCAACGAATGCAGAGCAGCCCAAGTCCAAAACGTAGTTTTCTCATCGCAGAGAGGTCAAGACGTTGTTGTTTCGACAGGAGGTGAGATGGCTCGGCGAGGTCGGGGTTTGGTTATTGCGGTGTGTAGGTGAGGTTTTTTGGGAGAGTATGCATGGATTATCCTAAGCTGCTACGCTGCGCTCTTACGCTACTACGCCACATTACTACGCTAGGCAACGCCAACACTAACACTATGCCCCCATTTGAAAACCCCGAATTCGCTCTCCTCGACAAATCCCGACCACAGCACCGATATATATATATATTGAGTCTGCGTTTAGATAGTTATCTACTGGACCTGCATTTCTCACACACCATCCCAATCTCCTTAACAACCAATTTGTTAACACACCTGCAATTAGCTTCTCCGAAAGTCAATCGCATCGCCCTTATGATCCACCCCACTCTTGACCCCAACGCTTATCACGCATTAGCTTACGATTCTACCCCATATTGTGTTTTCCGATTTATCCGTGATTTGGAGGAAGGCACACTCGTCGATCTTTGGACCGAGAATGAAAACGCAATGGACCTTCTCAGGGCACTCGCCACTGGCGAAGTGTTCACCGTTGATTCCGGGCTTTCTTCAAATCAGATAGAATATAAATACGATAAAATATTCGAATTTGCGAAAAGTATAGACAGCAACGTAGTCGGGGGGCAACCGGATTGGAATCTCATGCTCAAGGGTGAGAGTGGTGAACACAACCTACACTCAGCTATCTCTTCGTAAAACACATTGACACACTCACAAACATAGACGCAGCATCGTACAAAATCTCTCAATTTCCCCTCTGGCCAAGCCACTCTTTTCTCCGAGAAACAAATAGTTGCGAGTTTGGAATTGGTTTTTCAGCTGCAGTCAAAGAACGGCTTGCAGTGCGGGACCATAACTCGAGGGAAGGCGAAGTTGTCTTGCTTGTAAGGACTGGGGACAGCCGGAGGCTGGGAGGCCTAGAGACCGGGACACTAGAGGAGGTAGTAGCTGAATTAGTCCGGCGAAAGATCAGGGTCAGTGTCGTGTCCTTTGACGAGGGTACTAGCTTTCAAGAGGTGAGGGAAGTGGAGGATTAAATTCAGTACGCTACCAAAATTTGACAACATATTCTCTATTTTCGCAATTTCAACCCGTTTCTTGTTGTAAAGGTAGTTACCAAAGTCGCATCAGCTGCTATTTTTGTGGGTGTGCATGGAGCAGTACTTATACATTCAGCTTGGCTCAAACCAGGGACTACTCTCCTTGAGGTCATCAGCCGGGGCAGCGAGCTCTATAAAGAAATCTACCTCAAGTCCGACTTTGCTAACCTCTCCCGTTTTTTTGGTGCTCGTTACCTATATTACGACGCTGAGAGTTCGGTCATCACCGACAAGAGACTGAAGATTGTGCAAAACGCGAAGGGAACAAAATACGAGGGGGGCGGGAACATTGAGATTCGGATTACAAAGGCACTGGTTGATGCCACCAAATTTGCTGATGCTATCGAATGCGAGTTGAAACGTTTCAATTAAACATTTCAGCAATAATTTATTTTGAAAGGATATATCGTCTTATATTATATATATGATGATTTGTCTCCTTTCCCTCAGCTCCCTCTCTCTGCTCGAGAAAAGGGATGACTTTACTTGGCCAAGTAAAAGGCATCCTGCAATTCTCCAGCCAAAGTTGATGAAAAAAAACTTCTGTGAAGATCAAGCAAACTTCAACCAACAGAACGAAACACATAATTATAATACGACCCTTCCACCCTGAAACTTAATTAATTTAAAAGGTTCATACATCGTTTGAGTTGTTTGCCCTAAGGGTGCTATTATGCCGGCCACCAACCGTATTTTTTATTACCTTGTAGCTGTCATCTTCATCTCGGCCACGATATATTTGAACATTACCATCAATATACCCACCCACAAAGCCCGCTCTATTTTCGCTAATCCTGGAGAAGATTCTTATACTAGAGGACAAGAGATGATTGTGTCGCATAAAAATAATGTATCATCTCCTGTTCAGGGAAGAAAAGGTTCTCTGAGTGTGGTGATCGCCAATTATGACCGCCCGCATAATCTAGATGTGTCGATACCGACACTTCTATCTTATACGGAGGTGGACGAAATTGTGGTTGTGAACGGCAACCGTGACCATACGAGCTTTGCAGGGCTTGGAGATCCCCGGATGACGTTTGTTGACAACTTTGAGCAGCCGGAGTATCTACTCAGCCGGTACAAATTTGCGGCAACTGTGGCAAAAGGAGACATTATAATGTTTTTTGACGACGACATGTACCCAACTGCGCCCTTGCTAAGGGCGCTAATACAATGCCACCATGAGGCTCCATTGGCCCGGTGTGGGACATGGCTTCGGGCCTGCCAAGATCGAGGGTATATATACCCTCGCGGTGGGAACGACAAAAGCTATTTTGGGCCCTTTGTTAATGCGAACGTCCTTCTTCCTGGCAGTGGCCTTACTGTTTCGAAGAGCATTGTTCAGGGGATATGGGAACAAATGCGGCGGCCACCATACCTGCACTTCTTTGATGCCGTTGTTGAGAGCCGTGGCAATGGAGAGGATCTATTCTTCAACTACGTCTTTCAAGAGAAACACGGCAATGATCTGCGACAAGTGACAGAGGGTCAGCTCGTGATGCTGGAACAAAATAATGGTTACTCTGTTGATGCCAGTGGGAAGAAGAGAGCGTCCCACAATATTTTCCGGTCGGCACTTTGTAAGGAAATGGCTGGAGGCCAGAGCTGGATGTCTTGGTTATTTTCACCGCTGTTGAGTATTTTCGGGATATAATTGATCTCAATGAAGTACCATTTTTGTGGTTTTTAAAAGTTCTTGTTTGTCTTTGACTGTCCTTTTCGTCAACCAAATAGCGGACCAGGGTTTCTATTCCACTTCTTTGGGCTTGGCCATTTGTCGATCCTCCCATCCTCAAACTCTTTCCTTGTAGCCGCCAACCCACGATTTTTTCCCCAGCCAACACTCTCACCAAACCAGCGAAGCTGAGGCTGCACGGGGAGAAGAATATAAAATGAGCAAACATTAGAAGGGGGGAATTGTAGAAGTTTGCTATGAACCAGTACCCATATACTCCTGCTCACCTTTGGATCAGGTACAGGGACGTTAGCAGGCTCTCCAGACACTTTCCCATCAATCACGAGTAGCTGCATGTGTGTGGATTTTGCAGGGAATAAAGGGTATTTGTCTCGAGCCTTGCCTGTACCGCAGATTATTTGGTTCACCTCGGCCTTGTTACTATAGAAGCAGAGACGATAAATTGACATTAGACTTTTTAAGATTTGAAGAGAGACCCGACCCCCCCCCCCCCTTCTCTCCTCACTCTCCTTCCTCACCTTTTCTCTTTGTTATAGGCGCGTTTACAAGTGTTCCAGTGGGTGATATCGAGCGTCCTCTTAGTTGTAGCCAAGTCTACGTCACTTGCCTGCTATTTTCTCTACTTTGCCATTTTACTAGTCGAAGGCAGGTGAGGCTGGCGAGGGATGGCTGTCATTATTGAATTGCGAAGAAACGCATGCATTTGTCGCTTTCCTTATCTCTATCTCACAGAACACTATGCCAAATTTATTTCCGGACAGGACCGTCTTTCCAAATTCAATAGCGAAGCTGATGAATGGCTTGGTAAAAAAGAATGGAACTATGATGGTGAAGAAGGAAGACATCAGGCACGTGTATTGCCCAGAAGTTTTTGTGAGGGGGTCTTGGATTGGAAATGTATCGGATCTTTTCGAATCTACTGGAGTGCATCGAAATACTCTCAAGACTGTTTCGGAATGCACATACTTGAGGATAGAGGCAAATGCGATTTCGGATATCTTCATGAAAAACCCAGGTCTCTTCGTTGCCCTTGGGAGTGAATTTGTACTTTAAGATAGATTCAAATCAAATCCTTGACCAAAAAATTCAAATAGCTTGGATTTTATTTGTTTTATTTTTTATTTTCGCGAAAGGCATTCTGTGCGCTTTTCTGCTGCCAACTGAAGCAAACTATCCATTATGTCTTGTGTCAAAGTGATATCTTGTCCCCGGTTAAAAACTCGTTTCGAATGTTGAGCAGCAAAGTCTATGACCGCTAGAGCCTCACTATCGGCACGGAGATTAGCATCATGTCCAATATAAGCTCCTGGCCACCAGGATATAGGGATGCCCCCACTCTCAGCGATGAGGGTCTCGAAAAAGGATATGGGGTAGTAGTGTTCAGGATATAGTTGAATAATTGCTGTGCAAGGTTGAACAAATGCCGTCCAGGTCATAGCAGCTCCGTGCCCAGAAAAATTTATAGTTTGCGAATGAAACCACTGCGCTTGTTCGTCGAAGCTGAGATCTTCCATGTAAACAGTGTCGAAAGGCATTTGCGCACTGCCTGATAAGTGAACGCGCCTACTATTTTTGCGCTGTAGAAGCGCTGGTTTGTGACTGAGCAGCCTTTTAGCGTCTGGTCCAACCACTGCATCTCGAAGGGAAATCGAATCAATTGGTTTATTTGGTAGCCATGAGAAATCTTCTCCAGGTTCAACCCTCAATCGGTTATTAGACTTTCCAATGATTGCGCATTGTGCTGCGTGCGTGCCGCAAGATGGTGTGCGAGACACACTGTCAATCAATGATCACGAGTATAACGACCTGGCTGGATGCTTTCCTCATCGCCTCACCTGGTTTCTTGCGGAGCCTCAAGCAACCCATTTTGTCAGACAACCAATCAGCCCATGGTGAAATTTCAATTCCGTCGAACCAAACTCCACAAGTGGGTGCACCGCTAGTTTGAAACCAACTCCAACAGTTGTACAAAGACTGTGCTATATGCGGCATGTGTTCCGGCATGAAAGTATTAGTAGGACTAAGATGGCACACAGCTATGCTTGGTGATGGAGCACCATGCTGTCCGCCTTGACAAGATAATTCGCTAGTGATGAAATATGGGTGCTCCGCAGTTTGGAGCGGAAAATGAGGTTCAACTACTGTCCACGACGGCAAAGGATTATGCCAAAAACGGTGGTAGACAACTTGACCGTTCGAGAAAAGGGCGGGGACGTAGGAAAACGAGGATTTTGAGCAAATTAGGACATCTGCATAAACCATATCACTCCAGGCTTTTGTGAGGGGCGCGTCTAGTTCCATTGTAAAGCCTATACAAGTACAACATAGAGTATTTGTTATTGAGTCATATTGAGTTATGTGAATTAAAACGCAACAATATTTCTCACCTTCCCTTTTAAATGCATCAAAATTCAAGCCATCAGTCCGAACGCTATGAATGATGACGTTATGGTTTTCACTACAGAACTGTTACGTGCGAAAGCGAATCATTGGGGCGTTGGTTAGAAACTTTTGCAATCAAGTACTTCAAGCACAGCGAATCTAGCCAGTGAAAATATATTAACAGTCTCACTTTTTCAATCGCATCAAAGTATGCCTTGAACGGTAATGACCGGTAATAATCCCCTGAGGCGACGTCGTGATTAACGTCCCCAGCCCTCACATGAACGACACACGTTTTAAGAGGTTTAGAAGTTGGCTTAGAACGGGTTCTGAATTTGTTGGCTGACCAATTCGATATAAATCCAGCCTCATCCCGATAAAGACTTGGATCTACAATTGGACAGTTTTCGTCGGCAGTCTGTGAGACACGGAACGGAGCGTTAATGATCTGCAAGAATAGAGACGAAGGACGAGTTAGCCTTCAGAAGAAGTTCACAGTTGATGGAGATTGCATTTTCTTCTTAATAACGAAGACTTACCTCCAGAAGCTCATTGGCCTGAATTCTTAGAGTGCTCCCTACTGCTCCTTTATATTCCCTGTTGGTTAAGTTGGCAAAACTCCACGCATACACCATATCATGGATCTGCGAGCCAGATCGATCTGGACGAATGTTTGTGTAGAAACAACTTCCTGGCGGCAGTTTTTCGCCAATAAATACATATTTTCCTAGATTATGGCAGTTGAAAATTACGACAGTGGACAAAACGCATATGCAGCAAACAATAAGGCGTGCCCGAGACAAAGATCCAATCATTTTCGCAGCAGAAGCTCGAAATTCTCTGGAGAAGGGACTGAAGGGGGGGGGCTGCACCGGCGGTGCCGGTGCCGGCGTGTTCGCTTTTGAGGAGGCCCCAGAGTTTTTTTGGCGGGACCCTCCTGCCCTGCCTCCAAGCTGACTGGCCTTATAACTGGCTGTCCGGACCCGCTTCCCAGAGATATGATTGCTGTTCACATTCATGTTCACTTAGAATGGAGTGAACGAGTGAAGTGAATGTTCACTTTAAAATTAAAAATGTTCACTTCAGATGAATATGTTCATGAATTTTTACCCTGAAATCAGTACCGAAACCCTGATGTGATAATTTTTTTTCTAATAACGTCCTGATTTATTGCTCATTAATTCTTAAGTAGTCGTAGTCCGTCCGCCCACCCCACCCACCCTCCCACAACTCCTCATTTTCCCCACCAAAAAAGCTTACCATGGGTAACGAAGGTCTGAGACGACAAATTACTCTGATGGTCTCATTGATCGTAGATTTCGGCGAAGGTCCAGTGCTTGGCCTACTATTACTGTTAGGGTCTAGTGATGGGTGATTATTCATGTTAAAATGTAAAATTTAAATTTTAAATTATGTCCTGTTTCAAAAGGACAAGGTAACCCAATCCCCAATCCCGAGCAGCCTGAGTGTGGCAGGGAGGCTGAACGAATTCAAAAAAAAATTCTAAACGATGAATTTCCCATCTTTTTCATGGATTTATAGCGGGCCCCCGTCTATACCGTCTGTTGCTTCCACTTCTGGGTCTCCGAGCGTTGGTAGCTGTCGGAGTGTTGTTTTCACACCTATCAGCGACGATGACGAGCGTGGCATGTCTGATCTTCGTTCCTTTTCTCCTCTGTACATGCCCCCCTTTTCGGTTTCAGAGTCTCTTCCGCGTGAAGAAACTTCACGGCTGCTTAACGGCGGCATCACAGTGTCATTACGTGATGCGAGGTGCTGCGCTGAAACAGATTCATCTCAACAAAATGTGATCGGTGAGGCGTTAAAATTTGAGGAGATTGTTGAGATGAAGTTTGGTTCATCCTCTCTGGACAACGCCGCATTCTCTTTCGACCCCCCTGGTCTTAGCAGCAGCATCACACCAACACCGGTGCATCAAGCCGTCGCTTGAGGCCCCGTCCAACACGACCCCGGATTGATTCCGTCATGGTGGCTGCTTCAAAAAGCAATGGAATGGGTATAATATCCCCAAACGGTGCAGCCACAATAGGGAACGGCTCTAAGTTATACTCAAGTCTCGTTGCGGCCTCGTCTCCGTTGTCAGGTGTTGTCGCCCCCACACCGCCCAAGTTGAGAGGCTTGAATCCATGCTCAAAGCCCTTTACGTCTCCTCTAAGGTGAGACATGACAAGCTTTACAATAAGGATAGTGCTATAGCATAGCACGTATGTCAGTATATCGCGCCATTGACTGTTAGTGTTGGACTCGCTCCGGGTTTTTAACAGCGCTACTGTCCCCACGTTGTCGCCTTTAAATTGTTATAACATCGTGCACCACCTGAATGCAACCAACCAACAATAAACTCACATGGTGTTGTCAATACTAAACAAATCAAAACGCGCAAATTTGTTAATGGCATGACCAGATCGTGCTCGCTGCTCACTTCGCCAAAGTCTTCGTTCCAAAATTGTAGCTCGCCTGTGCCTCTGTCACCTGCAGCGTTTTTACCAACCGCCAAGAAGCGCAACCCAGCGAGGTCACCAACGAACTTCTACCCCACAGACACTGTCCAAACGCAAGTTTCTTCTGGAGCCAGCAACAGCATGTCATTTTTAGAGAATAATGAGGTAAGGTTGTTAGCAAGCGACACCCGACACGCTTGCAAGTTAGAACTTGTAGTTTGTTGCTAAGGTCGTGCCAAGTTTGGTTAGTGACATTATTGAGTCAGGTCTCTATAACAACAAAGTTACCTACATAATATTACAACCACTGCTTTCCTCACCTTTCCCTTTAAAACACACAATTGGTGTTACCGTGTCACCTCGTTTGCCGCAGGAGGCCGTAAATATTGGCCATTCGGGAAACGGCGGTGTTGGGGGAAGTGCGGCCAAAGGGTTAGCTCCGCAGAACTTACGTGGTGATCCGTTCCGTCGCGCAAAAGTCAAGACCGAGGTAAGTCGATGATTGTGCTGAGATCTATCGTTGTGTCGACAGTTGCGCGTTCCGCCAGTTGTTAGCACAGTTGTCCCAGTCACTCTTCTAACCCTCGAAATATCTTAACCGGCACAACACATAGTTATGTCTTCACTTCAAACGCGGGAAGAATTGCCCTTTTGGTGACAAGTGTAACTATGCACACGGGGAGGAGGAGCTAAAGTATACGACGCTGATGGACATGGAGCGAGCGGGGCTAGCCAACGCCAAGAGCTTCCGTTGTTTGCCTTGTTTTTCATGGATCTGCACTGGGGCTTGCCCATTCGGTCAAGCTCTAACATTCATGACCCAAGGGCGATTGGCACCGTTTCGTCCTGGCTGCCTCACACTGATGTGCCAATAGGAAATCTCCCTACGTCAGTTAACGTCGATACCCTCTACCACACTCGCCACTCGTTGTCACCCCCCTCGTTGAAAATGCCTCAGATTCCCTCTCACCAAAAAAGAAGGTGAGTAATCAGACATGCTAAAAGACCCATCCAATTTTCTTTTTTTTAAACGCCATATACTTACCAATGAATACCCATCGCGCAACAAGAAGTCTTGCTTCAAGTTCGTCTTTATTTACATGCCACACTCTCTAAGCCCTACGTGTATTCACCTACACATTTCATGAATAATGAGCTTTGCATGGTTCACGGGCAGTACAGTGCCAGACTCATTGAGCCAACCAACAGTATAACCATTTCCAAACTTGATTCCGTAGTTACACCGCAATCGCCGTCAAAAGCGCGCTCTGAGTTTCAAAACACGTCACTATCATCATCTCACACCGCCGATTCTAATTTGAATTCCAATCCGAATCTGGTCGAATTTTCAGTACTTGACGTTTCCTTCGGAGCAAAAGGGGACAATAAAGTACTCCCGCGCATGCTCTTGTTAAACCCGAATGTAACGGCACTTCGAGAGTGCACGCTTCAGTCCGTCAAAAAATATAAACGCCAGAACAGACAGAGCAGGTCTGTCAACTCTCCAACCTCTAATTCGCCACAACCACTCACGGATTACTCCGAGTCACTGGCGCAACAAATACATTCCGCTACCGAGAAGACTGACGAGCTCTCAATATTGGTGACTAATGAAGTCGAGTGGATCGAGTTCCACAGAGACTGCCTAGCCTTCGAGCTTCGCACCCATAAAAAATTAGGCACGAATGCGACGAGCCCTGCAAAAGAAAAAGAAAACACCAGCTCTGAGTTGGAATATCAAATGTAAGTATCGATACAACAACTTGATCTTGCGCGAGCAAGTAAAATTTCGGCAGTAACAGCAGCGCTCCCGTTCCTTTAGAGCAACAATCTAACAATTTCAACAACCCTGTTACAACGCCACGTTGCTTGCTTAATAATTGTCAATAATAGCCTTCAAAAGCAGCATCGGGGCTTGGTAGAAATGAGCGAGACTTGGCACTGGCCCGTTTGCAGCGACAGAGCCGCTACGAACGAAGAAACACTCGTCCCCGATGTCAGTCGAAAATATGAGTTCGCTTCAAAAGAATTATCGACTCATCGCAGCATCGTCCTTCAACTCCTCTACAGGTCCTTCACTAGCTGGAACCCAAACTTCAGCTCAACAATCGATCCGTGCGACCAGCCAAGAACCGCGACTTCTGATAATGGTGTCCTTCATTTTGAGGAGCTAAGAAGGCTCCCTGTGTTCTTTAAGCTAGGGGTAGGCCTGGGACAAGAGGAACAGCTCGCTGGACTATTAGTAGGGCACCAGCTCCTAGCGCAGACACCTTGGGAAGGCCTCTTCAGAGAAAACGACGTCAAGCAGTGGAAAGAAGTAATCTCGCACTACTCGACCAACAACTGTAATCTATTCGACGAAACGCTTCCGGTCACACCGTCACCCACGACAATAACTAGTTTCGTTGCCCCCATCGTCACTCCACCATCACGTAGCTCTGCATATATTCGATCGGAGTTCATGCACCAGCAATTCCCATCAAGTCCGCCCAGCTTCAGAAGAAGGAACATTTCTTTTGAGGAAAATAAGACGCAACGGATAAGAGGGTTGTCAAACGAAGAAGACAACGACGAAATACGCTCCTTTCTTGGATTTTCGTGATAAGTGGCAAAATTTGATCGACGAGGGGAGATTTCGAGGACATTTTATTTCTAGGCTACAGGCAATTTTGACAATTTTGAACTTACGGGAAAAATAATGCTTGACATTTACTGAACAAAACATCACGTTTCGCTTTCTCACTACTATACCATAGCTCAACATTGGAATCGGGCGGGACATCGGTTGAGACGTCTCGTCTGTGATTTCAAATCTCGGAATAAACGTTCAAACAACCCTACTTCAACCCTTCCTCTCTCTCTCTCTCTCTCTCTCTCTCTCTCTCTCTCTCTCTCTCTACTAAATTATTCCCCTAAGACGATGGGTGGACCTTAGCGGAGGCACCAGAGGGTGCGTCCGTGTCGCCCTGGAGCTCGGGTGGGTGCTCGTGAACCTTGTGGTGGGCCATCATGACCTTGTACTCTTCAAAGTCGAGCTGATCGTTTCCATCCTTGTCGAACTGTTTGAAGAGAGCGTCGAGCTGTTTCTTGCTGAACTTCTCACCGAACTCCTTCTCAAGCATGGACTTGATCTCAGACTTGTCGAGCATGCCGTCGCCGTCCTTGTCGAACTCGTTGAAGAAGGCCTTGTTCAAGTGCTTGGACATGACAGCTCGGGACTTGGGGTGGAGCCACGCCCCAACGCAAGAACTGCAGAAGCAGCCGAGGCAGATTAGCAGGACGAGGATTCCCGTTCCCATGGCCGCGGCAGCGGAAAGACTTCCGGGCTCGAGCCAGGCGCAAGACTTGGTGTCTCCCATGTTGTATCCCTGCTTCATGGCAATCTCTTGGACGATGTCACTTATCATCCCGCATTCGCCGATGCGCCAGATGCTAGGTCTTCCGTTGCAGTGGCGTGGTCGGCGGCGTACATGATGGGGCACGCGGTAACGGTTGTCGTGACGTTGAAGCAGAACTGGCTTCCGGACACCTTTACGGTAATGTCAGACACAGTATACCTGTCTCCGTTCTTGAAGCCGATTCCTGTGATGATAGGAAGGGAAAAGTCCAATCAAAGTTACGAGTTAGTTCAATTTATGGGTTCTTACTCTCGCAACCTTCCCTCCCCTCAAAAACTCTCTTCCCCCTCCTCACCTGCGACGGGGAAGAACTCGCTCTTCTCGATCTGGGTGTTGGTGTTGACGCAGAGCAAGGAAGGTTCGACGAATTCGACGTCGGAACCTTCCTCTTGTATGGTCAAAAGTGGCGCAGTCTCCGACAAGCTGGGGTTGTTAACGAGTTAGCATTGGTTTTGTTAAGTTACACATACGAAGACCTTCCTCACCTGGCCAACCAACCAGTTGTTGGAGTTGACAACCACAGTCATGCACTCGGCGGCGTTGAGGCTGTTCTCCGATTCTTCTAACCTCCTGCGGCGGCCCGTCCCCGCGTTAGTAGTTCCTGTGCCGTTCCTGACGGCAGGAACGTACAATCCAGAAGTGACCTTGACTTCGGCGGTGTTGTTGACACTGTCGGGGGACACGTCCAACTTTGTGCCCAGCTGCTTCCCGGCGGTCTCCTTGGCGCCAAAGTAGGCGGTGGCTTCGACGAGAGCGGTCTCTGTGGCAATGACGGCCGCCTGGTCGCACTGATGCCTGTCCTTGCCACACACGCACGCAATTTCTCGATGCTGTTGATGAGAGGCCCGTACATGCACTTGACGAAGTCACCCTCCACCTGCTCCTTCATCCTGTTGACGACTTCATTGACAAGGTCGGACATCATCCAACGGTCAATTTCGGTGATCCAGTCGTTGGCGGGTGCGAACTCACGCTCTTTCCACTTGTACATGCCCTCATGCTACCGACGTTCCACTTGTTGCCGGACCATTTCAGCAGTGGCTTGAACTTATCGCCGCACTTAGTGCACTCCTCCTCGTTGAACTTGTTGAACCATTGGCCGTTGTAGCACTTCTGGGGCCCAGCGCATGTAACCTCATCGAACTGGGTCGGGGTCCAAACTCCAGAATTGGGCGTGAGGCCGTCGCATGAGGACTTGTCGACAACTGACTTGACGATGCATCCGAGTTCGGAGTACTCGACAGCGTCCCAACTTCCGTAGGCATCGCAGCTGTACCAGCCCATATCCTCGCCCTCAGAGTTGACGTTAGACTCGGGTGCGACGCACACGAAGCTCCTCGGTTCAAATTCCCAGGTTTCCTGATTGTAGAAACCGTCGGGGATGGTGTTTCCTCCCCATTCGTTTTGGCAGTAACCCATGGTCTCGCAATCCTGCTTGTTGCTGCACTAGGCCCACTTGGTGGGCCTGCAATAGAGTACATGTTCAGTGACGATGTTGTCGTAGGATCCGGAGGTAGTGCCACCTCTGCACTGCTCGGACTCCATCTTTCCACACTGCGAGTAAGTATCAGAGCACTCTTCGGGAGAGGGGTTCTCTTTGACGAGGCAGTAGTGGTCATCGTCAGTGTTTTCAGAGTTGGTCCAGGTACCTTTAAACTTCTTTTCGCAGTGGGTTTGGTTGGCGGCGGTGGGAGCCCAGCAAACAGAGTTGGGGGCGCTCCATGCATCAGAATTGTCCCAATTTCTCTCGCACCCTGCACAGTTCCAGTTGGAGCATGATTCCATCGTGGCGCATTCGTCAGCAGTGAGGCCCATCCAGCCCCCGGGGTCCTGGTCGCACACACCAGCCGTGCAGAGCTGCGAGGGAGGCGAGGAGAGAGGTGATGATATTAACGAGTTAGAATTGTCACAACGTCTAAGGAGACTAGCGACACTCACCTCCTCGGTGTGAAACCTGCCTTCTTCGAAATACCTTTGGAATTTTATGTTCCAATTCTCGGCACCGACCTTGAAGGAGGTACAAGTAGAGGCGAAGGTCGCAAGCTCGCTAATTTTGCTATCCCAGAAAGCTGATGAACCGATTTTGCATAGTTCTAGATCCTCGTCCCAGTGCGACCAGGTATACCCGGTGAAGTAGCTGTTCCTAGCGTCGTCCATGGTGGTCCAGTCTTCGCAGTCTGACTTGGTAATATCCTTGGAGAAGCACATCTCGTCCCATTGGCACCTCTGTTCCTTCTTCTCGCTCAGCTGCGGGGTACTATCGGCCGGGCAGCCAACTTTTGCCTCTATCAACGACTTGAAATTCTTCTCAAACTTGCAAAAAGGCTGCCAGTTGTGTTTCGTCATCTCCATCCAGTGCTCGTGGAAGTAGTAACTCCTGGTCCAGGTTCCCCAGCTCTCGTTCACCTCTTCTTCGATGGGGGCAATGTCCTGCCAACACGATCCGCCTTTGGGCTTTTCAGCGAAGCAGCCGTAGGTGTCGGTGTAACCGATGGTGTCGCAGATACCATTAGCATTGATGCAAGCCTCGGTCGTGGTGGCGGTAGGGATCTCGCGGGACTGCGGGGCAACTCCCTGCCACTGGTCGACAGGTCCAGTCTTGACAACAGCGTCAGAACCCATAAGGGCCTTGCAGCTAGCTTCGTCCCAATCTGCAATGAGCGAAGCAAAGGTTTAGTTATCGTATCTATATTTTTCAACCCTCGCTGACACTCCGTCGCTCCTCGTTGAATTATCTTCATGTTTATCAGTCCAAAAGTAAGAACAGACCGTCGCTTGGCTGCTCCTCGCAGTTTCTTACCTCCCCAACTATCTTTGTCCCACGAACTCCAAATACGCCTGCTGTGAGCACACATTGGCGCCTGGGAGACCTCGTGGCAGTCGGTATCGCCAGACCAGCACATGGCACAGAATTTGTTGTCAAGTTCTCCGTTTATGCAGGTTTCTTCCGTCTCCGATGTGCTCTAGGGATCGGTGTTGCACACAGAGGTCGTACCGAGACACTTTTCTTTGCAGTCGTCCCTGTCGTTGCACCAGTACTCGTCACACATGCCGGTCTCGTAGTTCCATGCATCCTCCCACTGGTTTGTGTCGTCGTTCCAGCCTCCCTTGCACGAGAGCCAGTTGGGATCGTAGTTCCAGCCGTTGGGTCCGGTGCACATCTCGCGGCCAGCAAGTTCGGCTATTCCAGCTCCCATCTGCTCCAGCTTGGCGCGCATGTTGCCATTGGTGACGATGGCCTTGAGGATGGCCTGCGCCTTGGGGATGGTCTCGAACTGCTTCAAGAGATATTTTGCGGTGTGTTCACCGCGCATCGAAGTCTGACAGTAACGTGTTGTTTCTTCAGACGCGGCAGCAGCGCAGGTTTCGCTAAAACAATCGGCATCCTTCTTGCAAACCGTTTTTGACTTCATCTTTCCATTGTTGTCCCACTCCCCATAAAGCTCGTCAGCACATGTCTTCGCTGCATTGTCTAGAACCTCGTACTTCTTGAGGTCGGTAGTGCGTTGCCCGACGCAGCCGTACGTGGGATCGACGGAGTCCTTCTTGGTCTCGACGAAGGACTTGGAGGCGAAAATTGCAACGGAGAGCTGGGCAATATCAGAGGCGCAGTATTCAGCGAGCCTGCCGGTATCAACGGAAGCCTCGGGGACCATGACCTCCTGCGAGCGGGGGGCGCAGCACATAGACTCGCTTAGCATCCAATTGCAGCAGGGATCGGCGTTCCACTCGTCTGAACCCCAGTCGAAAGAGCAGCTCATGGTAACGATATTTTTTGGCTTGTCTTCGAAGGTGAGGGCCTGGTCGATGAGGAAGGAGCAACTTCCCCAAGAGTCTGACCCTACAAAGGGAAGGAGGATGGAAGCGTCGGAAGGAGCGAGCCCATCATTGATCTTGTCAAGTGTATTGGCCATGTCAGCGGTCGTGGCTGTCAAATCAGGGTATGAGCAGTGAGGTTCCTTGATGGGGATCTCTTGGTTGGATCCAAAGTTCATGTTAGTGCAAAGCGCCTCTCCTTCAGCGGTGTAGAGCCCATCGATGTAGAGCCGCCTGTAGCCAGCCTTTTCTTCCTTGCCGTTGATGGCCGAAGTCTTGCGGACGATCTTGGCGTTGATGAACTTCTTGTCGTCGATGGTGGCGAGGGCGGCGGCGCGGGAGTTCTGCGGGGTGGGTTGGAGAGGTGGGAGGGTAGTGATGGGGAAGAGTGGATCGGGAAGCGGCAAGGAGCGAGGCGGAGTTAGAAAATTGGTATAAGAGAAGCAACGAGATTTTTAGCATCTCACCTTCTCAACACGAGGATTGTTTTCTCCATTGAGCTTGCGAGGACACGAAGGTTTGTTGGTGTTGCGGGCCACGTCCGACCAATCACTCCATTGGGGCGGACCGGCTTGGAAAGGACCGTCGTAGAGAACGGACCCATCCTCCTTGTTGATGAAGGGAGGCTGCGAGCACTTCTCTCCCTGCACACAGGTTTGGGGGTGTGGGGGGGGTTAGATGGAGTTGAGGAGCGAAACGACAATCATGTGCCGTGACGATTTCAGTAAATCACCTTTTCGTAGTGAACTTTCTGCCAACGGGCGTTAGCGTTGCTTGTTGCGGTGAGGAACTTCTTGTAAGTGAGTTTTGTAGTTTTGGAGTACGCTGTGCCGTCGGGGTGCTTGAGTTTGAGCTTGATAGCGTTGTCGCCTGCGTCCAAGGCGGAGGGCGCAGCTGGGACGAAAAGAAGGAGCGGAGCGACAATTTAGAATTTGATGCGAAGAGCAATTCGAAGAGCGAAAAGGAACGGAGCGAAGCAAGTGGAAAAACGATTAATTGACTCACCTCCAGAGGATTTCCTCAACATTTCCCTAGTGTCCTTCAAAAAGTGAAGGGGGGAAACTTCCCAATCCCAACCCATTAGGTTGTCAATAATTGTAATTGTAGTCGTTTTCGTCCTTTTCAGAGTCCTTGATGTACTTCTCGGACATCATGAAGTTAAGCGCGCACTCAGCCTCCACACCATCGATTTCAACAAGCTCGACGAATTCCTCGTCAGCTGCTTCGCTGTACTTCACGTAAGGCTTGCAGGAGGATGAGGTCTGTGGCGAGCGAGACGAGAGTTCTGTGTAAGTAACCCTGGGTGTTTCGACCGCGATGGGGTCAGCCTCGTCACCTTTAAGCCTCTTTGACTCACAAAGTTATCCTC
>BRXX01000132.1:34971-58522 GCA_030267905.1 Triparma verrucosa | reverse complement strand
CCTAACCCTAACCCTAACCCTAACCCTAACCCTAACCCTAACCCTAACCCTAACCCTAACCCAAACCATAACCCTAACCCATAACCCTAACCCATAACCCTAACCCATAACCATAACCATAACCATAACAATAACAATAACCATAACCATAACCATAACTCTAACGGTAGTCATTCCTTCCTAAGCTGCAGTTGCTTGAAGGAAATAAAGTTCCCAAAGTCGTTAACTTTAATTTGTAGATCATCCTTCGGCGCTTGCACCAGTCTAGAGCAGGTCGTTCTTCTTAATACTCATGCTCAAAAAATTAGGTGATAGTGCCTGCCAAGATTGCAGAAGTTTAAGAGAGATGAAGGTCCCGGACTCGCTTCAAAAGTTTGGTAGCTACGTCTTCGCTAACTGCTTCAAGCTAGTCCCCTCCAACATTAAGCATTGGGATAACGAGGCGGTAGTTGGCTACCTCCGCTCTAAACAATAAAAAGTAATCCTTCTGTTTTCATTTAAAAACATCGTCATTTTTACTAACTTAACGATCAAAAGGATTACTGCGGGGACCTCCTCCGCCTCCTATCGTCCCTCCCTCCCTTTCCCTCACATCAACCCCTTGACCATCTCCTCCAACCTCTCCCCATTTGCCCCTTGTAGCCTATCCACAACTTCCCCCCCCTTCAAAAAAACGAAAGTAGGCATAGCCGAGACGTCGTAATTCGCCGCCACATCGGGACACACGTCCACATCGACCGAGAGGAAGATCACGGAACCGTATTTAGAGCTAAGGAAAGGACACACGAAACGATCATTTTTAAGGGGGGAGGAAAAGCGGGTTAGAAAGAATGGGGGGAACACGTCTCGTGACAGAACAACAAAACCCGCTCGCAGTTGTTCGAGGGAACCCTTCTTCCAAATATTATTTATTTGTCCGCTCCCTCTCCTACGTTTGTTCATATTCGTTCAGCTTTCTCCCCTTACTCTCTCTCTCTCTTTCTTTCTCTCTTTCTCTCTCTCACCTCAACTCATGATAAAAAGGCGCGATCATCTTGCAAGGACCGCACCAGCTAGCCGTGAAATCCATCACTATCAAAGCGTCAGAGTTGTCGGCTATTATTGATTCCACCGAAGCGAGGTCTTTCATTTTTAAAATAGTTTTAAAAAGGCGCAGTAATAGGTTTGGGCGTTAGAAGTGGCGTTATTATTTTCGCGATGTAACGTTTTGTCACAAATTTACCTTTCACGGTTATAACGGAGTCGTCTCCTCCTCTGGTGCTTAAAGCGTTCATGAAGGTTGGTTTTATGACGTTGGAGAAGGAGGACCTCCCGGCGGAGATCGTTAAGAGAGAGAGAAGGAGGATGAGAAGGAGGGAACGTTGCATCATTGTGAATGAAAGGGGTTTTATAAGGGGAGGAGGAAGAGCTGATGTGTTTGGGATGATGGGAGGGTGAAATAGTGTTAATTAAACGTCCATTGAATCTTTTTCGAACTAATTTGCACTAATTGAGGACTAAATGACAATATTGATCACATGGAATTGATATTAAATCATGACGTCGCTCTTAAACCATCCGCTTTTCACCTCGAAAGAATATTAAGAAGAGCTGGAAAATTAAAGATGAGAAACAATTTGGCGAAAGGCTAATTCATTATTTAACGATATGTCAAAAATCACCCCTCCAAGGCGGGCTCAAACTTACGACTCTCGCATTGTCCTCCAGGCAGAAGTCTGCCACCCGGAGAGAGGTCTCGGCAACATCGTCTCTTTCGACGGCTTCGACAGAGTTCACGTGCTTTACAATACTGGAAATAATATGTACAGGCGTTACAGCGAGGAGGGCTGGGTCAGGAAGATGTCGATCAGGAAAGTTGTCGACAACCCCAAGGTGCTTCAAGCGAAAGTGGCATCGCTCTCTGGATCACGCAACAAAGGTAGAAAAGTTCTCCCCGGGGAACAACATTCGATGTCAAGATCTGTTCGGGAGAAGGACACGTCTTATCGTGCGAATGCAATTGCAACACTGGATCCGAACAATTTAGAGGGCGGAGAAGACGAGGAGGAAGCACATGAAGGTTCAGAGTCGGACTCTGCTACCGTCAATACCCCAGCTGTTGGAGGCGATGATTTCATGCATACAGACGACTTCAGGCGACTGTTCGTTGGTTTCGTCATGGTTGATACTTTAGTTGCGATGCGTTGGCTTGATAAAAATGGCACAAGGTAGTTGAGAAGAAGCTGATTGAGGTGGGAGATGAGCCTTACGGCGAGATTATTGTTCATGGAGGGAATGATATAAGTATGGATGAAGCTATGTCTGCTGCGAGGGAGGAAAGGATGAAGCAAGTGACGAAGGTCGTCTTCCTTTTGAATATTACAAAGGTCGGAGATCTTGCCTGCTACTACGCCTCCAATCTCGTCGTTGTAGACATCCCCGAGGGCATTCCAATCATCGGTACTGGTTCCTTCTATGGCTGCAGTAATTTGAAAGACGTCAAATTCCCAAAGTCGTTAACATCAATTTATTCATACTCCTTCGATAATTGCTCCAGTCTAGAAGAGGTTGGTCTCCTTCACGCAAATGTTCTAGAATTAGGTGAAGGTGCCTCCAGTAATTGCACAAGTTTAAGAGAGATGAAGGTCCCGGACTCGCTTCAAACGTTTGGTAACATTGTCTTCTACGAATGCTCCAAGCTAGTCCCCTCTGATATTGACGTTAGCGACGACAATAATGATACAACATCCGAGGTAGTCGCCTACCTCCGCTCTATACAAAGAGAAAAGGAATCGGATAAAAAATCGTGTCATATAATGTGACGTTTCATCCTCAATGTTTTACTAGACATCGTCTACCGTCTATTCTACTACTTTTTTAGGGTATAAAATAAATTTCTTATTTGATATTAACAAAAGGATCGAAGGATCTCATTACAAAAGTACACAACACACCACACAACACAATAAACCCCCACCCGCCCCCCGCCCCCCCAAAACACACACTCTCACGGAGGCAAAAACGGACTAGTACACCTCGTAACCTGACTCAAATCCAAGAACCCCTGCATATTCCTCCCCCTCTGCATAGTCGCCTGGCTGGGGTGGCTCTGCATCTTGTTGTTCCTGAACGGGACGGTGCAGGGGATGTTCGTTATGAGGGTGCCGTTAGTTATGTTGAAGTCTTTACCTCCTAGGGTTTCGTTGCGGAGCTTTTGGGTGCGGGAGGGGTTTATGGGGATGCCGGCGTCGACGAAGAGGCGGGAGTGGGTGTCTAGTTGAGGCTTGGCTGAGTTGTTCTTGGTTTGGAAGACTTTGGTGGAGGAGGGGGGGAGGACGGTGGTGTTGTGGTGGAAGGGGTTGTAGCCGAGGCGCTCTTCGGCGGAGGCGAGGCGGGTGAGGGCGGCGGTGCGCGCCAAAGAGGAGGCGGCCTTCTTGGACAGCTTGGACTGGATGGTTTGGCCGAGGCTGCCGTAGACTGCCGAGTTCAGGTTGCGGACCGAGTCTACGCCGGTGACTCCAGTGTGGTGCTTGGTGGCCATGAGGCTGTGGAGGCGGTTGCGTGCACCGTCGGCCTTTGCTATGAGCTTGTGGGCGGCCTTCTGCTTGTGCTCGAACACCATTATTTCCTTGCGCTCAGCGGGGGTCAGGAGGGTTTGGTCCGCCTGGGGGCCTCCGCGGATCAGGGCAGAGGGGGTCTTGGCTGGCCGGGTTTGGGGGATGTGAAGGTGAAAGTTATTGAAACTGGGCTCGTCCAGAACCACTGTGTCGTAGCCGTCGACTCCTCCGCGGACGGCTGTGTCGATCTGCGCGGCAGTGGGGGGGATGGGACGGACCTTGTCCTCCCCCACAGGCAGGGTGAAGACGGAGCCGTCATTCACAGGATCGAGCTCGACGACCCTGTTCCCGGCCATGCCGACGGGGTGACTGGTCTTGGCACTCTGCATGGGCCTGGCGTCGAAGCGGGAGAACGGGCGGGGATCCACGCTCAGGCCATCCCAGGAAATGCTGGGGTCATAGGAGGCGGGGGGCCTTGGTGCATCCAACATAGGAGCGACAGATATGGAGTGCTGCGCGCGGGCGGCGCTGCCGTCGATGAATTTGTTCAGGCGCTGCGGGTTGATGGCGCGAACGCGAGTTGGCTTGCCAGGCTTGCCCATTTGGAGAGAGTTGGAGGAGGGTCGTGGGGGTTAGAGGGATCGGTTGGAGAGGAGGGCAGGAAGAATCTACAAGGGCGGGGAGCAGGGCTTTATGTTCTATGTTGTGCGGGGTCAGTACAGACTCGGGCGCAGATGCTAAGCTATGATGGTTTAAATTTGAGCGTTGAAAATTAGGGAAGGGAGGATGAAAATCAGAAGAAGAAGCCAGGGAAATCAACTTTTCCTCGACATCGTGTTTTAGCTTGTTCGCAAAAATCAAACTCTTTTTTATCTATATATCGCCCCGCATTGCATTTGTCCTGTTTCTGAAAACGTAACTGGTACTTGTACTGGGGGACAAGCACCATGGAAAATGCTGCTGATCTTCAGGACATCCACAAGCTGCTTAGTGAACAAGGGGTCGCATTAGCGCAGGTCAAAGAGATGCTCAAGCAAGAAACAGAATCTAAGGAAAGGCTTAGCGCTAAAGTGGAGGAACAGAGACTGCGGATCGTTACGTTGGAGACGCAAGTTAGCCAACTATCACCGCCTGTCCAGACGGGGAAGGTTGTGAGGAAGTGGAGGGTAGTGTTTGTGTTGGGATCGCTGGTGCCGCATGCCTTTGCTTTGGCTTCGCTCAAATACGGAGACAAACAGTTTGGAGCTGCGGCTAGGATGTTTGAGATGTTTGGTCTAGTCTGCTCAATTGCGGCTGCTGGAGGAAATTCAAGGAACTACGGGAGTTGGAACGAGAAGCTGTTCATTGTAGTATGTTCGCTGTCAGTGGCAGCTTATTATGCCATTCGAGCGTATACCTTAGGTTCTCTTGGTTACTTGATCACGGCCTCTGGTCTGACGTTATTATTACCACCAATTTACCTCGCCGCAAATAAACTCGCCTCGAAGCTCTCTGATCGCAAGCTCGGAGCGGCAGCCACGGAGGGGTTCAAGTCGCTTCCTGGCGTGCTTATTCCGATCCTCTACATCAGCTCTTCTTCACTCCGCTGCATCATGGACGCTAGCCCTGACGACAAAATTGACGAGTGGGGGTATATTGAAGGCTGTGAAAATCCCTCTCAACCAACGTACATGGTATCTGCTTTCTTAGCTACGAGCTGGACATTGACGTACATCATCCCTCCGCTGCTGCCCAGTCATCAAACTATGACTTGGAGCGACGTCATGGAGCTCAAAATGGGCACTATCGAAGGTCTTCATTTCTTCCTGTTTTTTTTGCTGTCAACCGGAGTGTTGGTTGCTTACGCACTAATAGATAGCGAAGGGACGCAACTCAGCGAATTCCTTGGGTGGTTGGTAAACTTCCTGTGGCTGAATGTATCCCTCCTGGCTCTCGTAGTAGCCTACGAGTACGTCATAAAGCCCGCCATCTTCCACTCCTCCTCCCTAGCCCACCACGCCTCCGCCTCCGCCTCTGCCTCTGTAACTGAAATTAACCCACCAACCTCGGATGCCTTCAGCCACGAATCCAGCTGCAACACTATAAATAGCCTCTAAAAACGCCCTCTGAAACTTAAAAAAAAACGCACACACACACACGCACATACAATTTCCATGCAAACTCCTTCTCCTTCTTTTCTTTTCCTTCTTCCTTCTCACTAGCTTCCCTCCCTCCTCCCACCTCCCACCAACTAACCCCCCCAAAAAAAAATCTACAAATCCTGCCACAAACAAATCCTTCCGTCTGCACCGCAGGTAATCAGCCAAGGCAGCCTCTTGCACCAGACCAAGCCCAGGCCTCCGAGCCTCCCCACCACGTCGTGGGCCTTCAGGATCTTGACAGGCACAATGAGAGGATTTCTCATGAGGTCGTCGTAGACCCTCGCGTGGAAGACGTGGACGTCGCCATCGTCGCTGCAGCTCGCCATCAGCGGGTGGGACTTGTGGAACGAGGCGGCGCGGATGGCCTTGGTGTGGTACCTCAGGGTCTTATAGGGCTTGGCAGAGAGGTCGAGGTCGAACCAGATCAGCTTCCTGTCCAGCGTCCCGCAGATCACGTGGTCTCCACTGGAGTGGATCGATATGCTCGTTAAATGCTTGCAGTTGGGCAGCAGTTTTTTCACCATAGTCTGCTTCAGTAAGTGGTAAACCTTGACGTACTGCTGGGTGGCAACGAAGAGGAAGGGCTTGGTCGGGTGGAACTTGGCGTCGCCAATGGCGCCCTTGGTCTTTCCGAAGGGTTGCTGGGTCGTTCCCTTGGTCAGCTGGTGTATGAGGACCGCCGCCGCCCCCGCGCTGGGGGAGACCGTGACGAAGTAATCGCCCTTGGAGTGCCACGAAGCCAGGGTCGTCTTCATCTTCATCTCGATCCTCACGATGGGCCCTGCGGCCGTAGAGAATTTGCTGACGCCGCGCTCCTCCTTTTGCCCGTCCAGCACTGTCCACTTCACGACCTTCTTGGCCTTCTCGCTCAATCCGGCTCCGCCCTTGACCTTGCCCACAGCGGTATCCACGACGGCGCTCGTAGTCTCGCAGTCCTCCTCTCCCCCCGTCCCCGATCCGATCAAGAAGACGCTGCTCCCCGAGCACGCCAATATAACGTTCCTTCCTGCCACCGGGTTCCACTCCACCGAGCTTACCGTCGCCGTCTCGCCGTCTTCTCCACCTGCCAGCTCCCCTACGTTCCAGCTCTTCATAAGCCTGCCTGTGTGGATCTCCCACAGCCTCACGAAGCCGTCCTCCGCAGCCGAGCACATGTACTGCCCGTCCCCGCTGACTGTGACGTCCCTGATCTTGGGTTTACCCGGCGTGACGAACTCGACGCATTTTATGGACGGGTACGGTTTCAAGTCGCTCGGCTTGGGAAGTTGCGGGACGAGGGACTCGGGGTCGATGTTCAGGCGCCTCTTCATTTCACGAGGAGCCAAGTACAGGTCCAGGCACCTCTCGAATCTGCGACGAGTTAGAACAATGTAGCAGGTGACAAATGAGGAAGGGATTATTTACTGGATAACCCTATTATCCCGGACCTCACTCTCACTACTCACCTCTCCCTCAGGCTGTGCTGGTAAGCCCCCACGCTCCTCAAATTCTTGTATTTCTTGGGGACGACCAAACCGTACGGCCTGTCCTCCACGTCCAGTTTCTCCCATGCCTCCAATTCTTCCGGCGTGGGAATGTACTCCTCCGGGGGGTTGTAGCTCTCTGCGGTGCTCGGCGGCTTGGCCTTGGCCGCCGCAATGTGAGTCGGTCCCTTCCTGTAAAGCAGCTCGTCCTCCTCGTCGCCCTTCCACATGAGGAAGGGGTCGTCGCTCTGCTCCTTCTTCGGGTTCATTTCCTTCTTCTTTCCTGTGAGGTAGTCCATGTCAATTTTTCCGTCCTTCAACCTCTTGAGCAGCCTCCTGACCATGAGAGCCTCGTACTTGCTGCTCTGGAAGTTCCTCTTGGGCTCGGGCCTGTCGCTGTTGATGCCGCTGATCTCCTTCTGGCTGGAGTAGTAATGGACGTAGTCAGGGTTGCCCTCGTGCTCGGGGTGCGCGTACGCGCCTGCCTGAATTCTCCTAATGACCTCAATCTCTCTAGGAGTCAACGTCACCTCCTTGGCGTTCAGGCTGTCGTAGATTGTGAAGCGCTTTGAAGGATCGTTGAGCCTGGCGAGGGAGTCATTGAGCTCGTCGAAGACGCCTCCTTCGCCTTCCCTGTCCCCGGAGACGGTTCCCTTCATCATCTTTTCGCCGGAGGTGTCGTAGCCGATGTGGTCGTATTCGTCGTACCAGTGCAGGGGAACCCTGCCGATTGTGTTGTTTCCCTCTTCGTCGTCGGAGCTCAGGTCGTCCACGTGCAGGAGGGATTGGTTGTGGCCAACGGCGGCGGAGTCGAAGACCTTCTCCAGCTCACGCTGGTGGACGGCGGAACGCACGTCACCGGAATTCTTGAAAGAAGGAGGAGGAGGAGGGGTGAGGGTTTTCTCAATTTTGAGTTCGGGCTCGGAGTCGGAGTCGGAGTCCTCCTGGTCGGAGTCGGGGTCGTCCGAGTCGCTGCCCTGGTCCTCAAAGCCAGCGTCCGAACCCTCCTGTTCCGAGTCAAAGGGTTCATTGTCCGAATGGTAGGAGCCAGCATCATCATCATCATCGGCGTCAGAATCATACGGCGACTCCGAGTCTGAGCCCTGTGAGCGAAGCGGTGTCAGTATTGCGTTATAGTGGGCGTACAGTGTGGTTGTAATCAGCTCCTCCGTTGACAACTTCCACCTTGGTGAGTGGCCTCGAAGGTGAAAAGTAGAAGCGCTCTTAATTTTGCAAGCGATACACGTACGACGAGGAGAATACATACCGAAGAGCTGTCTACTATTTCAGGAGAGTCCTCCTCTAACGCCACGGTCTTCTTGCTAGGTTTCGCCATGATAATAACAATAATATATGGTTTCTTTTATTCCAAGGTTTTTGCATCTCCACTGAAATTCATTCATTCATTTCAGAGAACATTTCCAATAATCATCGATAATAGACAACATAACGGTGAGTTACAACACTTTTATGTAGCCTCACGGGTACAAACCTATAGCATCAAATGAAGCATTTCATAATATTTAATGAAGCGTGGCTTATTACATCCAAAAAAGTATACCACAACGCAAACGCAAACGACGGCGACGAGTCCGTCTTGTTCCTTCCGAGGGACTTAACCCTTCTACTTCCCTCATAACCTCCCTAACACTTATCCGTTATACAATATAAAATAAATACAACGCCATGCCGCATAACCCTAACCCTTATCCTCCGTCCTCCGCCTCATCCTCCCTCACCCCATCCCCACCACAGTCAGTCCTGCACCCACACATCTAATACCATGCTCTCCAAGTTATCTCTCCGCACCTCCCGCCCCCTTGCCCGCCACATGTCCGGCAAGGATATTAAATTCGGCGTCGACGGCCGCGCCGCGATGCTCAACGGCGTCAACATGCTCGCGGATGCCGTTCAGGTCACCCTCGGCCCCAAGGGCCGCAATGCCATCATCGACCAGCCCTACGGCGCTCCCAAGATCACCAAGGACGGAGTCACCGTGGCCAAGTCCATTGACTTCGAGGACAAGTACGAGAACATGGGCGCCCAGCTCGTCAAGAGCGTCGCCAACAGGACTAACGACGCCGCCGGAGACGGCACCACCACCGCCACCGTCCTCGCCCGCGCCATCTACGCCGAAGGCTGCAAGGCCGTCGCCGCCGGGATGAACCCTCTCGACCTCCGCCGCGGAATCCAGTCCGCTGTGACCTCCGTCACGGACACCCTCTCAGAGATCTCTCGCCCCATCACCACCAAGGACGAGATCACCCAGGTCGGAACCATCTCCGCCAACTCCGACAAGGAGATCGGCCAGCTCATCTCCGACGCCATGGAGAAGGTCGGAAACGAGGGCGTCATCACCGTCCAGGACGGCAAGACCCTCTACAACGAGCTCGAGGTCGTCGAGGGAATGAAGTTCGACAGGGGCTTCATCTCTCCCTATTTCATCAGCGACCCCAAGACTCAGACGTGCGAGTTTGAGAACCCGTTCGTTCTCCTCGTCGAGAAGAAGGTCTCCAGCCTTCAGCAGATCGTCCCCGTCCTCGAGCAGGTCGTCAAGGTCCAGGGAAGCCTCGTCATAATCGCCGAGGACGTCGAGAGCGAGGCCCTCGCCACCCTCATCGTGAACAAGCTCCGCTCGGGGCTCAAGATCTGCGCCGTCAAGGCGCCAGGATTCGGAGACAACAGGAAGGCCACCGTTCAGGACATCGCCGTCCTGACAGGCGCGAAGGTCGTCAGCGAGGACGTTGGAATGACCCTCGAGACCACTACCATCGAGGACCTCGGAAGGTGCAAGAAGATGACCATCACCAAGGACTCCACCCTCATCTTGGACGGCATGGGAGACTCCAAGGAGATCGAGGACAGGGCCGAGCTCATCAGGTCCAGCATCGAAATGACCAAGTCCGAGTACGAGAAGGAGAAGCTCCAGGAGCGCCTCGCCAAGATCGGAGGAGGCGTAGCCGTAATCAAGGTAGGAGGAGCGAGCGAGGTCGAGGTCAACGAGGCTAAGGACCGCGTCGTCGACGCCCTCAACGCCACCCGCGCGGCCGTTTCCGAGGGCATCGTCCCAGGAGGTGGAAAGGCCCTCCTCTACGCCAGCACCAAGCTCGGGCCCGTCAAGGAAGCCATGGAGAACATGGACCAGAGGATCGGCGTAGAGATCATCGAGCGAGCCCTTAGGGCTCCCATCTCCCAGATCGCCGCCAACGCGGGCGCCGAGGGCGCGGTCGTATGCGGGGAACTAATCAAGGAAGGCGTAGGAGTCGAGACAGGCTACGACGCCCAGAACGATAAATATGTCGACATGTACGAGGCCGGTATCATCGACCCGGCCAAGGTCACCAGGACGGGCATCGTGGACGCCGCCAGCGTCAGCGGTTTGATGATGACCACGGAGAGCATGATCACTGACAAACCAGAGCCGGAGGGAGCGGGAGGGGGCATGCCACCAGGAATGGGAGGAGGCATGGGAGGAATGGGGGGAGGAATGATGGGCATGTAAGAAGGATTTCGTTGCTAGAAAAGGGAGTGCAATGTAAGCCGGGATATAAGACGCACAACTTTAAAAGATTTCTACATAAAAACCTTTTTGTTCTTTTTATCTAATTTGTCTCGCCTTGGCTCTTGCTTCTCAGCCCCTCAAAAACCTTCCGAGATTTTTGTTTTGGTGTTCTCGCCATGGGTCCTGAGTCCTGAACTTTCAGTTCTTAAAAGATTTTTTTAAAATACAAAAATAAATACTATTGTGTATGTGTGTTGTATGTGTGTGTGTATATCTAATCGTGTATTTAATTATTGAGTTCCTCTCTCGACCCCCTCTCCCCTCCCCCTCACTCAGTACTATCAAGCACAAAAGTACTAAAACTAAACTTTCGTACTAACCAAGTACAAATCCAAGCCTCTCCCCTCTCTCACCCGCTTAGACCATAGGGTTCTTCTGCTTCGTGATAGTCCTGATCTTCCTGAGGCGATCTTCCTTCACAACGTTGATGCCGCCACTGTGGACGCAGACCCAGGTCTTTTTAGAAGAGTTGTAGCTCTGCAGAACGGAAATGTCCTTAGAAGGTGCGCCGCCAGAGTCGAGGATTCTGACAGTGTCGCCGATAGCGAGGGTGGTTGGGTCTTCCTCCTCTTCCTCTTCTTCTTCCTCTTCCTCTTCTTCTTCGTCGTCTTTGATACCTAACTTTTCTTGGACTTTTTCTTTGGCTTTGACCTTCCCCATTTCGATTGCATCCGATGCTCCCTTCTCGAGGTCGATGTCAACGTCTGACAGGTCCGTGTTGATGTTGATCGAAAGCGAATCAAAGGATAGGCTCTCGATGTTTTCGACGCTGCGGGGAATTGAATAATTGAAATAGATTTGTTAAAGCAGGGCTAAGAAACATAAGCTCAACGCTCAACGCCCTCGCGCCTTCTCACCTATCGTCTAGACCATCAATCGCGGCTTCAAGCATATCACTAAAATCAAAATCGAACTCTCCGCCTGCAGCCTTGACAATCATCATGGCCGGTTTCGCCATTTTCTCGAGATTTTTTGTAAACTTGCTCCACCTCTCGGACTTCCTGGCGGCCTCTTCTTGCGCTGCCCAGTTTCCCCTAACTTCAAAGTGCTCTATGCAAGCCTTGTAAAGGTTGCGCTTGAGGTTCAAGGCAACCTGAGTTCGGAAATCGGACCAAATCTGAGAGTTCTCTCCCGTAACAGTGCGAATGCGAAGAAAAAACTCCATTCTGGCCATTCTGAGGATCTTGTTTTTCTTTCCCGGGGCATCTTTCACAAACATGGGGGAAAGCTTCAGGTTCTTCCAGTCGAGCGCGTTGTCGAAGAGGACCATCGCAATGTTCACTTCCTGGTTAATGTAACGACAAATCCCGTCCTTGAACTGGGTCTCTGAAGTCATGTTGTGTTCTTGAACCAGCATGCGTAAAATGGCCAGGGTTTGGTTGTCGAACTCGCCGAAATGTTCAACGATGTCGCGTTGAATGTGGTTGATGTAGTTAAGGCAATCCTTCAATTCCTGGCGAGGGGAGACCAACTTTATGCAGCATAAGATACACTTGGCGCATGTGATAGTCAAGAGGAAGTTCGCGATGCAATCTTTGATTCTGAAGCATTGGAGGTTGGCATTGTTGGCTTTGGAAGACAGGTCAAGCTTCTTTCTCGGGACGGGTTCGTGGAAGATTGTGTGGTCGTACTTGCGCTCGACGTCTTTCAAGGTATCGTCAGGATTCAACCGCAAGTCGTAAGAGCCAAACTCGGAAAAGCCCGGGCCAACTTTGGCAAGCCAAGTAGTTTGGCATTCACTGGAAGTGATAATCTTCTTCCTCTTCGAAGCCCAAATGGTTGCGAGCATAACTACAAAAAGGATGGGTGTCGCGAATTTTATAGCGCCCTCCATCGCTATATCCGCTTTCTGTTCGTTCTGCCTCATTTCTTCGCAAGAAGTGTAGTACTCCTTTACCCAATTTGTCCCGCTCGGGCAGATATAGTCATTTCCTCTACGTTTACAGGATCTGGAGGAGTAGGTACAAGAGCTGTGAAGGGCGATGACGAGCAAAGTGAGTCAAATGAAGATTGGTGTTGTTGAATTCAAATTAGCAGCGACGATAATATAGAAGATGAGTTCCTCGTGGCTACTCACTAATCGCTGGAATAACAACCATTCCCACCAAATAACATAGGGTCCATAGACGTACAGCAGCTGCAGCCATAATCCCAATTGCCGTCGTCGGACGGGGTGGGGGAAGGCGGGGTGGGCGACGGCGGGGTGGGCGAGGGCGGGGTGGGCGAGGGCGGGGTGGGCGAGGGCGGGGTGGGCGAGGGCGGGGTGGGCGAGGGCGGGGTGGGCGACGGCGGGGTGGGCGACGGCGGGGTGGGGGAAGGCGGGGTGGGGGAAGGCGGGGTGGGAGTACTCTGGTCGGTGCACGTTAAATCGATCTCTACGTCATCACAGTCATTCCAGGTATTCCGGCAAATGACCACCACGCAGTATTCGTTGTGACCATTAGCTCCGCTTGTTTCACTGGATTTCGAATTCTCATAATTGTCCCAAGTAATAGCCTCGTAATAAGAAATAGGAGCTCCACTAGACACACCGCAGTATGTGCCGCCGGTAAAATAAATGTCCATGTAGTCACCGTCAGTCTTATGAACGGTCCAGATGCAATCGTAACTTGACGACTTGCTGGTATAAACACTTGCAACTTGTGTTCCCCCGTAGTACCCAATGGAATAAGGCCCAAAGGATTCTAGTTTCCTGGCGTTATCGTCAACGTTGGAGGCGTCTATTTCCATAGGGGGCGTAGTTAAAGCGCCTGCGAGGATGGCCCCCCCGAAAAGCGTCGCAAAGGCGACTGTTAGAGCGCGCATCCTGATATGAACGATTTCGAGCCCGAGGTATAGAAGATTTTAAGGTTGCTGGTTGAGATGGAAAAGGAGGAGGTCGGGCCGGGGGATGGTTGGGTTAGACCATCGCTCCCTCCACGAAATATTATGCAAATATAAAATGGGAAACTCGGAACATAATCTTCATAATTGGCAGCTTTTTGCCTCCTTGGTAGGTGTGGATCGATTGATCGCTAGTAACAAAGATAGGCTTTGCCTCTTGTTGCTCCTTCCCTGGTACACCAGTCGCCCCAACAAATTCAATACCACTTTCCCACGATTCTCGCTCAGTTATCAAACGCTGCTACAACAATAATTCCAAAATCGTCAAAACAAACCCCCCCCACACCTTCCAAAGCAGTGGGCGGAGGATGGGAGGAGCGTCAACGAGAATATTGGCCTACTCGCTCATATGGCACTCTGGGCAGTACAAAGCATTCGAATATAGGACAAGATCGATGCTCTTGTGCCCCTGATGGCCCCCGACGTACCTTTGCGTGTCCACTTGTGAAGCAATAGCGAATTTTAGTGCTATTTTCATTTGGATCCTCATCCTCTCTGGGAACGTTTCCCTTCTCACCTCTCCCTACCCGGGACTTCTCTAACACCGAGTATAACTCATCCCGGGATACACAGATGCGCCACGACCAGTGCTACAAAAATTCCCAGATGAAATCGCCGCCGGGATGAACCCTCTCGACCTCCGCCGCGGAATCCAGTCCGCTGTGACCTCCGTCACGGACACCCTCTCAGAGATCTCTCGCCCCATCACCACCAAGGACGAGATCACCCAGGTCGGAACCATCTCCGCCAACTCCGACAAGGAGATCGGTCAGCTCATCTCCGACGCCATGGAGAAGGTCGGAAACGAGGGTGTCATCACTGTCCAGGACGGCATGGGAGACTCCAAGGAGATCGAGGACAGGGCCGAGCTCATCAGGTCCAGCATCGAAATGACCAAGTCCGAGTACGAGAAGGAGAAGCTCCAGGAGCGCCTCGCCAAGATCGGAGGAGGCGTAGCCGTTATCAAGGTAGGAGGAGCGAGCGAGGTCGAGGTCAACGAGGCTAAGGACCGCGTCGTCGACGCCCTCAACGCCACCGTGCAGTCGTGTCCGAGGGCATCGTCCCCGGAGGTGGAAAGGCCCTCCAAAAATGCTGATGGGCGACGTAGAGGAGAAGTAACAAGTAACAGTAAATCTTTGAAGCCTAATTTGTATTATTATTATTATAAATATCACTTCGCGTCACTTAACTTCAACTTCACTTGATCCGCTGCACCACTATTGCGTAGTTCCTCCCTCCCCAGAACTCCCCCCCGCTGCTCTTCAACTCCCTCTCCAACGTGGCCACCCTGGTCAAATAGCCCTTCCTCAAATCCGCGTCCCTGATCTTCCTCGCCATGTCCTTAGCGTAGCTAATCTGTTTCATCAGACTTCTCACCGTCAGTCGCATATCAAATTGTTGCGAGTCCACGACCCGAAACTTGCCCAACCTTCCGATCTGTCGTAAGACCCAGGTCTCGGGGATCTCCCGGTACGTGCTCTCTCCAGCCACGAATGCGGCTGACTCCCCGATCGCCTCGATATCCAGCACCAGCCTGTCATCGTCGTTCCCCCTGTCCAGAACCATCTCGTAAGGCTCTAACCCGGAAATTAGCAAATACCCGCCCACCTTGACGGCCTCTACGAGCCTGTCCATCATCCCGTCAGCGCCGTGGGCCCAGTGGAGCTCGACCGCGCCCAGAAGATAATCGGCGACAACGACATCAAACGTCCTCCCCTTCAAGAACTCGTCGTCTCTCCAGTTCCCCGCCTGCGACGAACATGAATATTGGGTTAGGCACTGCGCCGAGCGAGGAGTACCAACTCGCGGCCTCTTCGCTTCTCCGCTTCTCAGCTTCTCACCTCCACCACCACCTTCTCGACCTCTTTGCTTACTTCCAAAAGCATGTTCGATCCGTACGTGCCATCGGAGGCAGCAGTGACTTCGATAATTCTGTCCACCTTCTGTCCCTGCCTCAGCAGCCAGCACATCGACCCCATTCCGGCTCCGGCGTCGAGCACATCTCCCCAAAAAGCAACGCCGTCCTTTCTCAGTGTCGAAGCCAGGAACGCATAAACTTCGTCGTCCCTTCTGTTCCCACACGCCTTCACATTCACATCAATTCCGCTAAACCCTTCTGCCTCAACTGTCCCTAAAACTTCTTCTCCTATTATTTCCTTTACTCGCTCTTCTCCGTCCTTCAATTCCTTCACCCTCCACGCCATGACGGCCATGTCCAAAGTATAGTGCGTTCGTCTCGTGTCGCCAGACGACAAATAAGGAAGTCGAGACCAGCTCACGAGCTCCAGCTGCGACGAAAAGCGCGACGAGTTAGAATGCGTAGCAGCTAGATTATAGTGGGAAAATTGACGCATTTCCAGCCTCACCTCGGGGTGCTCGCTGGCAATCGCTTCTATGAAGCGAAACAAACCGAGCTCAAAAGACGCCGATCTCGAAGAACCGCGTATCTTCAAGCCATTGAAAGGTCGACGCTTTGACCCGAATTTCCCGTGCACTATTCCCTGAAAGGGCAGGACAGCCGCCATCAAAATCGTTCCTCCGCCAGCGTCAACCGCGCCGATTGCAGACCTAAGCAGCCCGTGCGGATCGTCGGTGCGATCTAGAACGTTCAGGAGCGATACGAATGAAAAGGAGGAATCGGAAGGGATCGACCCATCCGCAGTCGTGAAGCCACGAGACTGCAACTTCTTCTGCAGCGGCTTGGACGACTCAAGGCACAGAACCCTCTCTGGGACAACGCCGAGCAGGGTCGCTAGCTTGGCAGTCTCTGTCCCGGTTCCGGATCCTATGTCAAGAATCGATTTTGTTGCTTGGTTTGGTTTCACCACCGAGCGAAGAACGGCTTCGAGCTGCTTCTCAGACGCCACGTACAACGTCCCTACCCCCATGAACCCCCTCGCGTCCGGTCTGCTCCAGCCTAGCACCTTCTGCAGGCCCTGGACGAGGAGCTGCTTGAATTGCATCTTGAGCAAGGCAGACCTTGTCGAGAGAGCGTCTGCGGAATCGACGAGGAACTGGTTCGTTTCATCGTCGGGAAGGAGCTGTACAAATTTAGACAACACTTCGGGCGGTTTGACGGTGACAGCATCAGAATGAAACTTCAAGATAGCATCGCGATCTATCTCGTAGTCCATATTTGTGATGGGTCGACTGGCCTTCAGCGCAATTTGCTGCCGCGTCGAAAAGTGAACAAAAACAGCAAGGAGGAGGATAAGGATCGGCTTCAAAATGAGCTTTGCCCCATTAGCATTAGCCATATTGTGAGCGGATCAAGTTTTATTGAAGTCTCGCCGCCGATTTCTTTGGCAGTTCCAATAGTCAAATTCAGGGGAAAGTCGAGTTGAGGACAGAAAATGAATATTAATATACAGAACAAAACAACGCGAACAAAGTCAGACAATAGCTTCGTTGCGAATAAAAGATCGTCATTAAAACAAGAAACAGAGAACGAGAACGCCAACATGGCGTATCCTAATCCATTTGGGACAAATAGGTTGGTCCCACCAGCTCCTCTAATTCCTGCTCCTCCAGCACCGCCCACCCGCAACTCCGAGCCTAAGTCGGCTCCGAAACCTAAGGACGAGGAAAAGAGACTTAAGTCGGAGAGAAGGAAAGCGGCGAGGGCGAAAACTACGGAGAGGTTCAATAATTTAGGCAAGGCCGAAGAGCAGAAGTCAGAGCAGCCCACCGCTAGCAAGCCCAAGCCCAAACCGAAGCCCAAACCGAAGCCCAAAAAACCTCAAAGCACTAGTACAGCTCCCGTAAAACAATCCTTCGACCTCATCGATGTATTCGTCGACGAGCCGCTACCTCCAGATACAGTTACGGCGCATGCGCAGCTCCTCGGCGAGCTGGCCTTGCAGTTCCTCGCCCCGCCCTCCTTCAGTCAGCGCATGACGCTGGTCCATCCTCTCACACCCTTGAAGAGCGTCTCGATCAAGGTCTTCAAAAAGAGCAACAGCGCCAAAGGCGTTGCGAAGCCACAAATAACTCTGCACCTCGGCGTGAACAAAACCTCCGAGGAGATCCTCCCCCTGCTCGACACCATCAAGGACGCTTTCACCTCCCTCTACCGCGAGAGGCTCATCTGCTACAGCTGCCAGAACAGAATAAAGCTTGGCAAGTATTCCTGCTCTTGTCATTCCAACGGCTGTAAGAAGCTTTTGGGCCTTCCCGCGAACTACAGCGAATTCGTTCCTGTCCAGATGGCGAACAAAATTCACCGGGACAAGTTGAAGCCGGCGTCCGTGAAGGACTTCGACCGCTTGTCTTCGAAGCTCTGTAAGGATTCCGAGGGAAGTTTGGAGCAGACTTTCGAGACCCTCGCTCTGTCGGACTCGACGACGGGCGATCGAAACGCGGCCGTAGAAAGGGAGTTCATCGAGTACATCAACGGCCTCTCCATGAAAACAATCCTCAGGCAGCGAGTGAGGGGTTTTCGGACCCGCCCTCTCTCCCTGTCCGCTAGCAACATAAAGAGCGCCTCGTGCTTGAGGGAGATCATCCACGAGAACACAGAGACCCGCATCATGACCGCGGACCTCTCACAACTCTCGCCCATGTACGACAACCTCATCGACGAACTGGGCAACTGCTCCCGGTACCCTCGCTGGGACTGGGCGAGCTCCAAGGGCGCGTCGTTCGATTTCGGCGAATTCGGAAACGTGAGGATAAAGGGATCTCCGGACGCGATGTTCGACGGAATTCCCGTGGAGCTGAAAACCGTCAAGAGCAGCCTGAAAGACGGCGCGACCCGGGAGAAAATTCAGGCGTGGTCCCTGCAGGTCGCCGCGTACCAGTTGACACACGGCGAGGGTGAAGGGCCTGGCCCCGCCATCCTGCTCGTCGTGAGCTTGGAAGATCTCGAAGTCCTAGCGCTGAACGTGTGGCCGGACAATTTCGTTCGCGCGAGGAGCCTGTGGTAAGAATTTATGACCTACCGAGCGATTTCGCTTCTTCTTCGCAATCGCAGATCACTAATGTCACGTTCATGCGATTTTATACATGCGTTCGTCACAGGCTCAGGAATTTGACGACGGTCTTTGGGGGCGACGGGAACTTGTACCGCAAGTACTGGGACAATTTAGTTTCCTACCATAACCAAGACTCCACCTTCCGTGCCAAACACCATCACACCGTCCTGCGTTCTGTCTTGAAATGGCAGGAGGAGGACGCCGAGCGTGAGGTCGAGGAGGGCATGTCTTTGGTTCCTCGCATCTGGGAGAGTGGCGTGGCGGCGCAGTTCGAGAGGAAGGTCTCGCTGGGGAGGAAGCTCTGCTTGAAGGGAAGGAAGACCTGGCAGGCGAAGAAGGACGACAGGACCGCAAGAAAAATCCTCAACTCCATCAAGAAGGACACGCAAGAACTTTGGGTGAATGGAAATAACCTTGTTGTGTTTAAGTGGGCTGAATTGAAGAGGGTGGTCGAGGGTGGTCTCGTCGCAGTCGACGCCGTCAAACCTGAGGTGAAGGTTTGCCTCGAAATACTCTTCCTGATGAAAACCATAGCGCGCTGGAGGGACGTCAGCAAGGAAATAAAGGCGATAGATAAAGCCACGACAGAGATCAAGGACACCATGAAAGGGTGGGTGAAATTATTGGGCAACTCCGCGGTCGTCGTGAATGCGGGGAGCGACTTTTGATGATGAAATAATATTTAAACATGATTTTTGAAAACCCTTAAACTTCTTGAACAACTTAAACTTAATAACCTGCACACACACACACACACATACACACACCCACACACTTAACAACCTAACAACCTAACCCTTCAACATCTCCGTAACCTCCTTAATAATAAACTCATGGTAAACAATTTTCTCCTCCCTCTCCCACTCGTCGTACCTCTCGACGTCGTCGAGGAGTCTTTCGACGTCCGTCTCGTTGTCGTCCATCCTCCTCCTCTCCTCGTAAAGGCCGCAGTCGCACTGTTCATCGTAGTCGAAGAAATTACCGAACATATCAGCGACCTCGCACGAGTTAGAAGGGCCGCTGCGGACGTTAGAAGGTAGCGAGGATGTGGGGGAGGATACCCCGCAACGGCAGTAGGCAAAACAGGCGCATTCAGAACACGGGACGGAGGCCTGGGTGGGGGATTCGGAGGCCTGGGTGGGGGATTGGGTCGTGGGGGAAGGGATCGTGGGGGGAGGGGTAGGGACGACCCCGGAGGGGGTGGGAGATAGAGTGGTGGGGGGGAAGGGGAACTCGCAGGAGCACTTGCAGGTACCCATAGAAGGCTCGAAGTACTTCTCCAGCTCGCCAGCGATGTTCAGGTCGTACGCTGTCTGCCAGACCTGCTGAGACTCGTTGTCGAGGTACCCTAGGGAGGCTCCGCCTGTGAACGCTAAGTACGCCTGGCTCGGCCTGTCCTTCGTCGGGTCCTGGTCTCCGCCTATCTCCTGGTAGTACCCCGGGTACGCAGGGCGGGAGCAGCTCGTGTGGACGCCCGTCTTCGTCTCGTACTCGTCTCCGTAGAGCTTGGTAACGCACGTCATCTCAACCCACGTTGACATGCGACTGTCGAGGGAGCCAGTCCAGAGGCAGAGTTCCATCCCGTTAGAGTCGATCGTGACTGTCGTCGAACCCGAAGGGTTAGACGCTCGCTCCTCCCCCGGGAAAGTCGGATAAATGTAAGCCTTCAAATGATCGCAGTCAACGAACTCCGCCGTGCTCCAGCTGTCGATCGAGCACTTTGTCTCCTGGAACTCGTTAATGTCGGGCACTACGTAGTCGAAGAATAGCGCCGACATGCCTCCCGAGCAGCAGTTCTCGTCTTTGAGGCTGCTCCCCTTTCCCTTTTTCCCCTTCCCCTTCCCCTTCCCCGAAGATGAACTCGTCGAAGATCCCGTCGAACTTGATCTGCTTCCGCTGCTTGAACTCTCACACCCTCCCTCTCCAACATCGCATATCATCTTCCCCCCCCAATTTTCACTTCCTCCTACAACCCCTAACGCTATCCCGTACCCTTGAAGCGCTTCCCCCGAATTCTGAAAGAACTCCTCAGGAAAACTATCGCAGCTAGTATTAATCTTCCCTAGACTCTCTCCTTCAACGACTTCGAATTCCGTCCAACTAGTTAAAGCGCATTCAGATCCTGTTAGAGTCCCTGAAGAATCACATCCTTCAGGTATGAAAAGAATCAAAGGTTTCTCTTCATAATAATTAAGTTCGGGGACTTTACAACTCCGAGTAGGAGGTGACAAGCAGATTGAGGGGCTGTGTTGATCGATTATACAGCAATTTAGGATTTGACCGTATGCGCCTGTGGCTTTAATTGTTTGTCCGGAACTGTGAGGGTTTGCGTTTGAACGTTGTTAGAAAAACAAAACGTTTAATGAAACCGTCAAACGTTATTTGTAACGTCGTCCGAACGAAAAACAACAAACAACAAAAAAAACGAACGTTCAACATTCCTCACCTTTCAAGAACGGTCAACATTAAACTACTAACATCCTCTTCACAACATCCACACTCTTCATGATAATCGTCGTCACTATCCTTCGGACAATACGGTGGTGTCGGTAAACCTTCACTCTACGACGTCGCAGCAAAGAAACGTTCAATTTTATTGTTGTTAGAAACGTCGAACGAAAAAATTTAAACGATACAAACGATGTAACGTATCGGCTACGTCAACGATCCCTTGAATCTAATCTCTTGCGAGACGTTATCCTTCCGTCCCCCATTCCTCACCTCATCATAACAATTAACCCTACAATACTTATGTTCACCTCCATGTCCAGATTTCCCTTTCCCTCCTCTTTTACCTTTCTTAGATTTCCCCTTCCCCCTTTTTCCTCTGTCACAATCTTTTTCAGTTGAAATATAACCTCCATCAATTGACGTACTACCAGAAGAGATAGGGAGATAGATTGTTGTGGTAGAGGAGGTGAATGGGAGTAATTTACCGGTGTAGAAAGGTGTGGAACAGGTTACGTCGATTAAGGATTGTGAATGATATACGCCGTGATTATTTAATTCGACGAGGAGGGAGGAGATTGAGGAACCGAATGAGGAGGATATTGATACGCACGTTGAACCGGGGGTGGAAGGGATGTAGACGGAATTTTTGGAGGATTTAGAGGCGTCAGAGACGTGCATTCCGTCGAATTGGGTGAGGTCGAGGCAGAGCATGTCGACGCCGGAGAGGCAGCAGCCGGAGTTTTGGTGGGAGGGGGAGGAGGAGCAGAAGATTCGAGGGTCGAAGGATTGGAGGGAGGGGAGGAAGGGATAATAATCGTCATCTGAAGAGGAAGAGGAAGAGGAAGAGGAAGAGGAAGAGGAAGAGGATTTTATTAAGGTAGGAAGGAGGAAGAGGAGGAGGAGAGCGAACATATTCTACGGCGCGATACGTGAAAGCGTTTGAAGGTGTTAGAATAATAGTTTCACTATTTACGGTACGAGCTTCCCTCGGAGTAGTTGTTCTAAGGATGATCACAGATGAGACAATAGACTCGTTTCGAACGGAGAGACACCCCGAGACGATGAATATGTAAACGTCTCATCGTACCGCTAACGTGAACTCGACAATTAGCGGGGAAGCAGAGATGAAACATCTTGAGAATTGATCGGTAACCGTTTTAGAGAAGGCTCCGAATATGACATTTATCAATCAAATAAACGTTTACGACGATCAATATTTTATTAACGAGGATATTATGGCTCACCAAAGTTAATTACAAATTATTGAACTTGTAGATAACGTTGAAAGTGAATTATGATGAGTTGAGAATTTGGAGATTTCCATCATTTTTTTCCCTCATCTCTCTGAAAAAGTAAAACATTCAGACCTGATTCTATTTTGACTGATTGTACTTTCCACGGACGTGATATGACTTCAAAAATTAACCCTCCCCTTCCCAATAACCCACCAACACCCTCTTCCATCTCACCAACCGTCAACAACACCTCTAAAAAGCAGAATGATGATATCAAAAAAGGTCCAGCCGCCCCCGCCCCTTCTCCTTACCTCCACAGTCCCCCCCGTGATTCAACAGAACGTTCTAATAGAATTAAAGAATCAAACGAATTACATAAACAAGCTAACGAAGCAGGTAAAACCGCCACAACATTATATTTCAACAAAACAAACACAAAACACACTAATATAATAACTAATGAAAACCGTCAATCGTCTCGTTTATTTAAAATCACACAGCTGAAAGATTCGAATTAATGATGATAGCACGTTCACGGTCCCTAACCTTCGCCAAATTAAAATCGAACGAAGGTAAAAACGAGGAGGAGGTCAATGACGAGTTTCATGAGATACAGACACAGAATAACAATGACACGTATAAGGGTAGGAAAGGGTTCAGGGAGAGGGTGGGAGATTTTTTTAAGGGCGTACGGTGAGTGAGAGTGTTGTTGTGGTTTGATAAGTTTTGTTGTCGTAATTTTAGTATGTTTTATTCTGTTGTATTTTTTTTTAAACGTTAACCCTAGCCTTCCCGCAGGGATCGTAGGGAAGCCCGTCGTCTCGCTATCCTAGCCGAAGAAGAAGCTTTACGTACGATCGAAACCGATAAATTCATGTCATCCTTAAAATCATCAGAGTCTCGTAAGGAGAAGGAGAGGCAGGTTTACCTCGAGTCGATTAACGTGAGCGTTGAGGAGGGTGGGTTGGAGGGGAAGAATAGTTATGAGGGGGATTGTGAGGAATTTTTTAGGATGGGGAAAGGGAAGGAGGGAGTGCATAGCCCTGTGCCACCTAGTAGGGGGGCTGTGAAGAGGTGAGAAAACGTGGAGAGACGCTGTGCTATATGACCAACCCCAGCGAGCTTTTTTTCACAAAAAGATAAAAACAAACAACAAACCTGTTTCACATACCTAACACAACAAACAACAACAACAAAAACCGACGCCCCTACATCAATCGTCCTCACACTACAAAACAGCTCCTCCTCCTCCTCTTCCTTCTCCCCCACCTCCATAACCTTCGACTACCTCCACCCCCCCTCCTCCC
>BRXX01000132.1:0-34930 GCA_030267905.1 Triparma verrucosa | reverse complement strand
CCCCCCCCCCCCCCCCCCCCCCCCCCCCCCCCCCCCCCCCCCCCCCCCCCCCCCCCCCCTCCATCCTCCCCTTACCCCACCTCCACCTCCTCTCCCAATCCCTCCCCCCCCATTTACACCATTCCACCTGCACCCGAATCTACTCTTTATTACGAGACGGTTCGACATTCTCAACTTTCCTAAACTCAACTAAACCTTCACCATATAAACCATCCCGCCCTGAAACAATAATTATCATAAAAACACCTGAAAGTATATTCGGTGGTTTCGCGACTGACGTTTGGAAACCCCAATCAGGTTCAAATTGTGGGAGATTTTTTGGGAGAGGTGGTTGTTATTTATTTAAATATGTTGATGAGAAATTCGTGTATTATAAATGGACGGGGGCGAATTTATATTGTCAGACGGTTAGTAAAATTGATGGAGCGATTGGGATGGGAGGTGGGGGGGGGTTCGGGTTTAGGGTTGGAGATGATTTTTGGAATGTTACGAGTGAGAGGTGTGAGACTTTTGGGAATGATGTGCTTTGTGAGGGGGGGGTTTGTGGGGTGCTTGATGTTGAGCTTTGGAAGTTTACGTGAGAGGGGGGAGGAGAGGGGATGGAGGAAATAACGTGAGGATTGTTTTCATGAAAACAAATAAGTCTTCATTATATATATTTTCATATTGTATATTTTTTTCGTACTCATGCCAGGTTTGTATTGGAGGCTTGGCTGCAAATCCCAACGCCTGCAAAAATACAGGCCGAGCCCAGAACGACCCTAAAATTGTTATTGTATCGCTCTCCGAAGAAAAGGTATCCGAAGATGAAGGTGAAGCTCTGCGTCATAGCGTTGACTATTGGCCCTACGAGCAGGGAATTTGATGACAGTAGGAGGTAAAAGAGTATCGAGCCGAGCTGGTTAACGGCGTACGGAACCATAATTTTTTTTCCCTTGTCGACGATTGAGCCTTCCTTCGCCTTCTTTGCGGCAGCATTAATGAACGGATTCGTCGCGCCCCATACCAAGCTCACGGCGATGCATTTTAGGAAGGTTGCGGCGTCAATCATTGTCGACTTCTGCGCGTTGTGTGTGTGTGTGTGCATGCGTGTGTGCGTTTGTGCAGGTGTGCGTGTGAGATTCACTATGATTCACCCCACACTCTCCTTCCACCTCCTCCCAACTTCATTACATAACCTCTCCCCATACTTATATACTTTCATACTTCCATAAATGCCTCATTATAATGGCTCGACCATTCCAGCGCAACAACATTCCTGAATCCAAGACCGGTTGCATAACCCATCAAAGTCAAAAATCTTCCGCAGAGATAGATGGCGACTTTCGTCGCTTGTCCTTCGCATGGAGAAAGGTCGGGCAGGCGTCGGAACGGGTTTTCGAGTCTGCAACGAGTGCGTTTGTGTTTGTGCTTGTGTTAGTGCCGGGTTATTGTAATCGCGTATATAGTTACCATGGTCTCGCTAATCTCTCGGGCCTCGGTCGCTTCGCTCCCTCAGTGCGTAACCCCTCCTACCCCCTCCTTCCCCAACACTCACCTCAACTCTAAACGAACGAAACCGCTCGCTTTGTCGTATCAGCACCGCCCAGAATAAATTGGGCGAGCTACGACGGTTTACCAACCCTGCCACACATACGTTACACGTGAAGACCTTAAGCTAGGGACTCATCTACCTCGCGTTCCCGTCAACCGACTTGTCCCGCTTTCAAAAATCTCGACCTTCTCAAAAGCCTCGACCGCTTCCTCCGTCGCTCGTGATTGCTGTGAACACAGTCCCCGTGCTTCCCCTGGCCACCCCCGCGATTCCCGTCAAACAACGCGCCTAGCTCACACGCCCTCTTCGAATGACCTCCGACCCGACCCATTTCAAAACGCTCCTTTTCCGTCTCATCCTAGAAAACCCTCGAATCATCACAGCAATTTGTCAAAGGCAAAAATTCATGTCCGGCGCGCCATGTGGAAGAACGTGGCAGATGTTCATTTTTAGTCGTTGATTGATTGATCGCAGACCGTTTTCGTTGCTCGTAGTTTTTTCTTCGTCTCTCTTCGCACGGGACGTTAAGAAGACCTGCCTATCGATCCTGCGACGAGCGTGAAAATTGAGTTAGATCCTGCAGCCACGTCGTCGTCGTCGTCGTCGTCATCACTTCGCTTCGCTCCTCGTAACCTCTTCGCTTCTCACCAAACCCGCTGATCCACATAGTCCTTGTATCACAGTCGCTTTTTTGTCCCGTACAGCCGATGAACTCCAGTTCAAACGCTTCGACGGTCCTCTCACTACTCAGTTCCCGGAATCACCCTCTAAGCTCCTGAATCTTTCTGGGCAAAACATGCAAACGGTGACGGAGGGGCGAACAGCACCACTTTCTATCCTCATGCGAGAGAAGAATTCTCTCGAGGAAAAGAGACTGGGGTAAACCTCCATCGGTTGTTTGGCATAAAAACCAGGATAAGTCGAGAGACGGGGGGAAGTGTCCGGGAAATATTGGATCATTGGGGCGTTCGTTGGTCCGATGGGGGGAAATACCGCGTGCATGCAAGTCGGAGAGGGTTGAACCTCCCCGAGAACTCTCTTTCTCGGATTTTCACCTATGCCGTCTGGGTGAACTGGCGCTCGGTCCCCTCCTCCCAATCCGAAGTCGACGGCCTTTGTGCGAGCTTCCGACAGGTGAACGTGCAAGATCAGGCGAAATGCGATCCCTCGCTGCTCGGCGTCGGCATGCCACGAGGCCATCGATCTAGAAGGGAGGATTGGTGGGAATCGAAGCGCCACCGGAAGGACGTTGGCGAAGCGTTCAAAAGTTTGAGAAGAGAGTCATTTGCACCACCTCCTGGCGGAGTAAATCCCGAATCGTCCCTGCCCCTAGCGTAGCGAGAGTGGTTGTCGTGGCGGAGAGTTGCATCGGTAGGCTGCGTCGAGTGAGGAGGAAGGTAGCGACAAGACTTAAGTGGAGCGGAGGGTTGCTGGCTAATGCGAGCGTTGGAAAGACTGGTAGCGGTCTTACGATGAGAGACTACTTATAGAGGTTTTGGATGGAGGTGAGAGGGGGTTCAGGCCTCTTCCTCTCGTTCAAAACTTTGACCACACCAAGAAGAGGCTTCCCAGCCCCCTCTCGTCCCAAGAAAACCTGCGACGAGCGAAGCGAGTCGCAATAGAAGGGGCGTTCGTGTTGTTAATAACGGCTTATAATTTGGCAGCAGCGACTTCACGCACGGAAGTATCGACCATGCACGCCAAAATCAAATACAGCCGCCTCTTCAACTCTCACCTCGTTCAAGGACAGGGTTCTAAAATCGATCCCCACCCCGTTGCGAGGCTGCATCTCGGAGGGCCTCTTTCTGTTAGGGTTAAGACGTCACGAGACCAGAACCTAGAAAAGGACCGGAAAACTCGCAGACGCAAAAGCTTCACGTATGGCAAGACTCGGAGAACACCGGACGGCGTTTCGGGGCAATTTCTTCAATCGCCCGTGGGTTGAATTTTTCTCTCTTTCCTTTTGACAATGTTGTGTGCATTCCAGGGCCCTCCGTGCAGGATGAGCGGGGCTTTCGTTGAAAACCAGAGCGAAGGGAAAGGGAGGGCGAGGTTAGTAGAAAAGGTCGCTTGTGCGTGAGAAGGGTCTCCGAGACTAATTTCGGTTGATTGACGTGTGGGTTTCGAAGGACGGCGTTACGACGGTTCACTAGCTTGGGATAATATCCTATCTGCAGACACGAGCTCGACCCCTGAGACAGGGATCGATCGCTCCCTCGCGGGAGAGGACAAAGGTCGGGCAAGAGGCGGTAGAGGAGGCCTTGCCGTTTCCGTTCTAAATTAGCCAACGTTATCGATCGAAACCCTTGCCGAAGCAGGTTTAATCAACTGGGTCTCAATCAATCAAAAGAGCCCGGCGTAGGTGTACTTAAGCAGGATGGCGGAGAAAAGAGAAGGGAAGCTGAGAGTGTGTAGGAGGAGCTCTCAACTTACGACAGACGGAAGACGGCGACGAAAAATGACTAGAGCAACGGGACGACACTCTTGGAACAGGAGTTGCGCGGCTGCTTTACCCACTAGAGAGGGGTGAAGGCGGCAGGGATAAATCATAGGCGACGGAAGGAGAGCAGCAACGGGTTTCAGTTCATTGTGGTTCGCATTGGCGGCAAATTTCATCAGGAGCTAAAATTATTCCTAATTGGGCCGACGTTGCGAAAAGTGAGTTCACCGGGTGGAAATACTTACCGTCGCGGCGGCCAGAATGTATTATAATCAGCGTGGGACCATCGGTGGCTCTCGTTCTCAGCAGTATCGACAATGAACTTTTTTACTGAATTTGACATTTCTTGGCATGGAGCTCACGACCTTTCTCGTCATGGCACTGGCCGTGATTTCGACGGCAACATGTGTGTCTGGTTTCTCCAGCCCCCTTTTCTCCGTTCCCGCGACTCGGCATCAAGCACAAGCAAAAAATCTAAGCCAGCTCGGGTCAACCTCATCGCGACCGACGGTGGGAGGCCGACGAGCCTTTGTTGCTGGTTTCTCAGGCATCGCCTTCGTCGCTGCTTCTCCGCTGCTGGCACCTACCGCCCAAGCCTTGGATATGGACGCTTTCGCCAACAGCGAGCTTGCTTCCGATAAGGCCAAGTGTAACGAGAAACTTGATCCCAAGTGTGTTCCGAAACTGACCGAGGACGAAGCACTGTGCAAGTACGGTCAGAGCGGCGAGAAGCGAGGAGAGGCTTGTCGACGAGTCAAGGCGGCAGGAGGGGCGCTCAACACCCAGAAGGCAGGCAAGAGCCCTGGCGGGGCTTACGCGATGTAGGTTTTCCGTTTGTTCATTTTTAACTTGTAATATACGGCTGTTTTTACTGTTATAAATGCCATTCCCATTATTCTACATTTATTCTTGGTTTCCTGCCTCTACTAGGGTCGGGCAGAAGTAAAGTGTGATTAGTTTTCGGTCGCCCGTTCTCGTTACGAGAAATTGTGTCAGTATAATTGCGCCAATCACAATTTCACTCCACATTGTCGTCATCAACTTCGGGGTGATTGGTGCGCGAAACAGATTGGCCACGTTGGGTTCGATCTTTAAGAGGGCTAAAAGAACATCAGCGCTATCTTTTTTCTCTTCATAATTCTCTAAGTCTTCATCCATGATATTTATCCGAAGGTTGAAATGCATCCTCGCAACGAGTTGCAGAAGATCTTTGACCCTCAGATTAATGGCGCCCAACGACGAAACACTAGCTGCAAAAATAACGCAGATACATACAAAAACGCACGGGAGCCACACTGGTATGAGTAAACGCGCCTCATCTTCATCTGTGGAAATGATTTGAATGAGACCTATTGTCAACTGAAAAACGACGAAAACAGCATAGATGAAGTAGAACGCCAACACAGCCTTGGCATTCCTGCATGCAAGCTTGGTGTTAATGAGCAGATTTCTGACATGCAGGGCGTGGGACCTGATTGCAGCGCTACTCAGTTGACCAACCTTCGTCTCCTCTTCCCTGAGCATGTTAATGAGTTCCCCAACCTTTGCTCAAAGTATGAGACAAAAAGAGGATATGAGGTACGTGGACTGCATTACGTAGCATGTTTGACAAATCTTTCCCACAAATAAAATTACATTGACAACAATTTCGGCGAAGGATCGTTGACCGTGAGGAAGAGAAAATTGTTTGTGGAGCTGAAAAACTATCGCTATGTTCCACCCCGCAGCCACAATAACAGTAAGTACTTGAAGCGGAACCCTTAAAGTGCGGACGACCTTTTGATTGCGTTGCATACCTAGTTTACTCAGGTCAATTTCCGCATTGACGAAAACAGTATCTGGTTCTTCGGAACTGACCGTAAATGGCTTTGAAGTGTCCCCAACTTCGTACTCCAACGAGGCGCATACGAGACCCTTGGTCAGCCCATCTATGTGTCCAAAATTTATCGTCGACTTCCAGTCGGAATGGAAATGGTATGTTGCAGCCCCTGCGACAATGGTGTTGATGATTTGCAACCAAGACATGGCGTTGTTGTTACTTGTGTGCGTGAAGTTCTTGGCGTAAATGAAGTAAGAAATTTCAACTGCCATGCCAGTCATGTTTAGCGAAAAGTCTGACGCTGACGTGAACCCCGCGCCGACTAGCATTGGCCATAATCCAGAGTCAAGGTTTTTCAGCAAGCGTTCGAGCTCGCCCTTTTCCCCCTTAGGAAGTTGAAGCCATTCATAGGAGCTACTGGTGATTGTTTCATCCAGCTCCTGAAGTTCAGGAACAGACAAGGGCTTGATATCTTCAGGTTCAATTGCTGCTGATAGTCTTCGAGAGGCTCTTCGAATTAGAATTGACATGACAACAAGTAAATTAAATGGCTTTTTTGGTGCTCTCCTGAACCAAAGCAGTCTTAAAAACGAGTGAGTCGTAGGAAGAAGTTGCCTACGAAAACCCGGCCTGAGGTAGAAGATAGCCTGGGTGTTTTCGTTGGAGAGGAGAGAAACGCAATCAAGATATAAATAAAATCAATTTCTGGCTCAAGGAAGTTGAGCCAGGAAGTTGAGCCAGTTCTGGACGCCTGGCAGTGATCGAAGTGAGACAAAATTGTTCAAAAACCAGGCTCTGCCATTCTTCTCTGCCACTGTGACCAAATTAACCCAACCCTAACTCCAATCACGCTGAACTGAGCCAACCTTCCCTCCGACCAATCCCCAAAACCAAAGAACACCTTGTCCCCACCCACAAACCCTAAATCCCCACCAACATCCGCCGATGTCCGATCGGCAGGTTTTGAAGAGAATCAAGGACATTCGAGACGGCGGAGACAAAATCAATCCTGATGTCGGAGCCTCTTCTACGAGCAGGGCGGGTCCTTTTGAGGCGGATGACAACCAAAGCGTTGGTAGTGTGAATTCAGCTGCAAGCGTTTTGAGCATGAGGTGCGCCTTCAAAAAACCCCACTTATAATTCCTCCCCGCTACACCATCTCTCAACTAACAACCCCCCCCCTCTCCGCCACTCAGCCACTCTGCTTCTGACGTTTTCAAGCTCATCTCTCCCCACCTTCCCCCGACTGAAGCTCCCAAGGTCCTTCGCCTGATCAGCGATGCCTTCGCCAATGCCCAGTCACGAATAAGCGCAGCCGAGGCTTCCCGCGATGCTGCACAGACGAGGCTGAGGCAGAGCGAGTCGTACCGAAAGAACGAAGAGAGGATTGCTCAGGACAAGGCGAAGCACCATGCGGAGTCGCTACAGGAGGCAAGGAGGCAGAGAGATGAGGCTATGGAGGAGGTGAATAAGCTGCACCATACTGTGCAGTCAATGAGGGTCCAGGCCACCGTGGCGAATGCCACGAGCTCTCTCAAGGACGGAGGCACCGGCGAGGATCAAGGATCAAGGATGAGCAAATCGGCTGCAGCGATGTCTTCTTCGATGAGGACAGCGCTCGAGAGAGAGTTCGACGAAAAGAAGACCCTCCTCGAGCAGCGCTGGGACCACGCCCTCCACCTCGTCACGGATCAGATGAAGAAACAGCGAGATGAACAGGTCGCACTGGCTGTGAGCAAGTTTGACGTCGAGCAGCGCCTCAAGTTCCAGGCGGAGATCTCCAAGGGGCTTGAACGTGTCGAGGCTGCTGCGAGGCAGGAAGTTGGAGGTGAGCGACAGCGAGGAGCTGGGACCCACCACACCCACCAAATTCTAACACATGAACGCCAATTTTCATCCGACTCGCTACGTTCGTCGCAACGCTCGCCGCAGACTTGACCAAGCTCGCCCTAAAAATGCATGCCACCATTGAATCGCAGAACGAGAAGATTGCCAAGCTCACTGACGAGCTCAATGACGTCAGGAGGGGCAGTGAGACCATAAAGAAGATTGAGCACAGCGCAACTGCTGCTGCTGCGGAGATCACTGCTGAGAAGGAGATCGAGTTTCAAAAAATGAGGGCGAAATTGGCGCAGTCGAACGTGCTCATCGACGAGCTCCAGCACCAGGTGGAGAGCTGGAAGGCCAAGAGCGATGGCGACTGGTTCCGCACGCGCATGACGGAGGGAGGACACGTCAAATATATGGGGGGGGGCGGGTCCAAGCCCACGGGCGTCAGGAAGGGAATAACGCTCATGGCCGAGGAGGAAAACAACCGGAATAGGCGAAAGGAGGCCATCGAATTCACTCACTCGATGAGTTCCAATAATAAGCCCAGCAGGCTGGACCAAATGACAGCGAGCAACCCTAGCACCGATAAAATCGCTGCGGCCATCGCCGATGACATCTCCCTCGTTTCGAGCAACATGGGGAGCGTCACAGAACAGCGTCCCTTCTTCCGAGACACGGGCGGGATAGGAATGGTGAACACTACGCAACCCAGCCCGGTGAAGGAGTTGGTCGGCCATCCCAGACTCGATGCTCTCTTGAGTTCGTTCTAGCACCATAATTTGATATATTTTCATTGTAAATTTTATATTTTTCAATTCCGTTTAATGGATCGCCCGGCTTGGAGCGCAAGAGCTGAACTCAGACCGCTTCCAATGATCACTCCCTCCGCCCCTGCCTCGGCAACTTCGTCGAGGTACGCCTCCGTGGACACTCCTCCCTCGATGAGCACCACCAGATCGGGGTGCTTCTCTCTCAATGTCTTAAGTTCAGCACTCTTTAGAATCCCAATGGCTCTCTGACCGGTGGCGTCTAAGCTCATGTCCTCCCACTCCCTATTGCTACACGAAATCGCGTCAATGACGCCTGCATCTAAATTTTCGAGCTTCTTAAACTGTGCAACGCTGTTGACACACACGCACACCTGGAGCCCAAGCGACTTGCCAATCTTGGCGGAGTACAGTATATCCTTGGGGGTGGATGCGGCCGCAACGAGGTTAATAGCGTCGGCGCCGCTCATCCTCAGTTTGTAAATTTGGTACGGGTAGATGATGAGATCAGAAGCCAGTAGCGGCAGGTTCGGGCAGGCTTCACGAACATTCTCGAGGTCCTCGGGACTTCCGCCGAACATGACCCCGTCGCAGTTCACGCTCAGAGCGGCAGCGCCGCCCTCCTTGAACTCGTCCGCCAGCTGTGTTATGAGGTACCTTTTCCTCAGGGAGCCGATGTTTGGGTCGGCCCTCTTGAATTCGGGAATGGTGGCGAGGCCGCTCTCGCTGGACTTGCGGATTGCTCCGACCCAGTCGAGAGTTTTGGCGTTTTCTGGGTTCATCATGAAGGCCTTGCAGTTCGAGAGGATGTTCGCGAGCGGGTTGCGCTCCCTCAAGCGGTCGACTTCGGTTTCCTTCTCCCAGAGAAAGTACTCGAGCTGCGAGGTGGGAACGGCCTCTTTCCCCGCGACGCTCCAGTTGATGGTCGAAACGGAGATTGCCCGTCCAGACTGAACTTCGCGCCGTTTGAGGACGAGCTCGCCGTCTTCGTCACGCGGAGCGGCAACCTTCTTCAACGATGGGGAAACAGGGGCAGGGTCAGAATCATCGGCGGTTTGCTCCGAGCCCTCAAAGCCCTCGGAGCCCCACACGTGACGGTCGCTCTTAGGTCCAATGACGACGTGCAGGCCAGCAGACCCAAAAACGCTCGTCTCGGAGCAAACTCCCGGGTCCAAGGAGGCGAACACGCCGTTATTGAAGCAACCAGAATTGGAAACCCTGCTCCCGAGGTATTCCGTCACGATGCCGCTCTCCAGTCCCCCGCTACCCGGTCTGTCCCCGAACAATTTCTGTCCCCTATCCATGGTCGGGAGCGTCAGACAAGCGGCTGGCCTGAACATCGTCTTCCCCTCGAACGCCTCCTCGAGCGCAATCTTCTTGTAGCCCGTCCAGAGCGCCGCCAGCTGCGACGATCGTAACAAATATTAGAATGACGTGGTTGTAACCAACAAAATTGTTGCATTTCAAGCTTCTCACCTCTTCCTTCGCCCCCTCCGAGTCTCTCACGAAGAATCTCAGTCTCATTCCGGGACATATATCGACCGAGCCCTTGGGCATGGTGACGCTGCCGTCCCTCATTCCCGCACTCGCAACCTGCCTGACGAGGTAGCTGTGCCCCTTGCCCGTCGCCAAGCTCTCGAACTCTTTGACCGTGTTGCCGACCGTGGTCGTCTCGTCAAAATTTCTCTCAACGCCGATCAAAAGGGCCCTCTTCATGAAAGCCTGCTCGTCGTCGTCGAGCCTCTTCACCATCATGTTGACCTCCGCTAGGACTGGCTTGGGGAGCTTCGACATGTCCTCGGCCATTTTCTTCTCGGCCCTCTTCAGCTGCGAGCGAAATTAGCGAAGCGATAAGTTAGAATAAACCGAAGATGAGGAGCGAAGCGTGCTCAACTGTACAACCAGTTCCAGATTCGCTCCTTGCAGCTTCTCACCTCCGAATCACTCTCCTTGGCCTTTTCGATCGTGCTCTCCGAACCCAACGTCTCGTCCAGCACGATTGAGCGTACAATGCTGTCGTTTCCGTCAACGACCTTGTACGTGGGCCCAACGACCCTCGCTCCTTGCGCAATCATTGGCTTGACGGTGATGTCACCAGTCATTGTGACCCCGACGATGCCGGAGTTGAAAATGCCAAGCGAATCGGGATTCTTGTGGCTATAAGAGTAAATCCTAGCCTTTGAAAGCGATGACACGGTAGAAGCCACAGATCCGAACTTAACAGCGGAGGGAAAGGCCAAATCCACGCCTTTCAGGAAATGGTCGAGAAACTTCTGAAAGTTTCCGCCAGCAATCATGTAAATATTTTTGGGGTCCTGCGACAAGCGTAGCGACGAATTAGAATATAGTAAGCGAAACAACTATTAGCATGGGTGAGGAACGACGCACCTCTTCCTCCTCCTCACTCTCCGGCTCCAACTTTTTCAAGTACTTCAGCCAGTCACCCTCGGAGTAAGTTTCCGCGTACTCCATGTCCGGGACTTCTGACTCGCTAATGTGCCAGGCCTCAACGCTGACGTCCGGCAAAGAGGTGAGGGTCAAGGAGACCGCAGGAATGCCCTCGCACTCAACGGTGTCCTCATCGCCGTTCTGATTCGACACGCCTCCGATCACTCCCCCGGCCGTGCTCCCGATGAGATTTTCTATCGTGACGCCCTGCGCTTGGGCCTGTGCTACTATGGCGGGCACCACAACAGCCATGCTGCTCTGCGTATCGTAACTGGATGAGACACTGATGATCGCCAGGCTGACTGCCGAGGTGCCCGCCGGAAGCTTCGACAGCGCAGACTTGGTCACCTCCGACAGTGCAGACTCCAGCTCCTGGTCGGCAGAGAGCGACGACACGAACGCGATGGGCTCTTGGGGAGCGGCAAATAGGGGCCGAAGTGGCCACGCAGCTTGGTCACTTTGTAATGTAATTGGTGGTGAATTACGAAAGTTGCGGCTACCGGAAGGGAACGATAAAAAGCTCGTGCATAATTCTAGTAGTACTAGCAACACTGCAAGGGTGGTGTGGAACGTCTTCATAGTGGTTTTTGTCGTCGAAAATATTTCATCTGCTTCCAGTTTTTCACTTCATTTTCCAAATAATGCTGTCGAACCTCGCCAAAATACTTCCCTTGACTACCGCCGTTGCCGCGTGCAATGAGATCGAAGACATCACTTCGAGTATAAAGTTAGAGCCTGCTCCTGAGATCAGCCAAATGCTCGCAAACATCAAGCACAAGCGTTGTGGCGGCCTGCCTGCTCCGGCCTTGAAGAGGAGGACGACGAGCATCGGGAGGTTGGCCCATCTGACGAGCACAGCCTCCAACCCGTCGGTGGTCTCTTTCTTCGTGACCTTGTCCGGAGACACTGGCTTGACTTCGTCCTCGTTCGCAACTACGTTTTCGTCTCGCATCTTGGCCTCTCCCCGCTACTCTCGCTTTGCGTCGACACTTTCCCCGGACTCTCAGACTTTCACTTCGAAGCATGTGAGTGAAATTCTGAAGAGTTTGGTCTCCGATACGGTCCCGCCCAGCGGTCGGCTCGAGACGAGCAGGATCATCGAGTCAATGATATACGCGCCGTTGCCCCTCTCTGCGAGCGGTGAGCCCTTCCTCTGGTCCGCCAGGGTGTGTCAAGGTCCGATAACCTCCACCTCCCCCGGATTTAATTTAAAGACGGCCTCCGAGGCGATCGAAAGTGGCAGGACAGAGGAGAGCTACATTTTCTTCAAGGCCAGCCACATTTTAGGGGACGGAGTTAGGTGAGCGATAGCGAGGACGAAGCCAAAACGAGGTTGGAGGTTGCCCACACAAATCTAACTCGCGAACACCAATCTTCACTCTCGTTTTGCTCGTCGCAGTCTGGGCAATGTTCTCATTGACTTGAGCGACGAGGCGCCCGAACTGAATCAGAAGATAACGGACATGGTGAAGAGGAGGAGGAGGAGGGGAGGGGGGAAAAGGGGTTTCCTGCAGAAATTAGTGAAGGCCTTCAGGAAGTTGGCGTGGTTCATTGCAGGCTGCTTCAAGTTCTTCAAGCATCAGTTACTTTTGACGCTCGACAATAGGCGCAACCCGTTCAAGGCCATTCTCCGCTCCGCCAAAGAGGCGAACAGGACCCTGAGTTGGACCACGTCGCCGATCCCTTTGACCGCTTTGAAGAAGATATGCGGACATTACAACTGCACCGTCAACGATTTGTTCGTTACTTGCGTGAGCTTGGCCGTGAAGCGTCAGCTGAGAGAGTTGGGTGTGAATGGGGGCGAGGAGGGAAAGAATATTGGCGTGGTCATTCCGGTGCACTTGCAGGGGGGCGTCTTGCTCGAAGGCCAGTCTATCGGGAACAGGATCGGTGCGGTAAATGCTTCGATAGGAGTTGAGGGAAACGACAGGACAAAGGCCCTTGTGAGCGCCAAAGGGTCGCTAAAAATTTTGAAGGAGACGCCTGCGCCCCTGATCTCTTACCTCATGGCCAAAGTCATAACCCTACCCTTCGTGCCAGTTGCAGTTGCCAGTATGGGCTTGAAGTTTGGCATTGGTGGAGGTAAGCTGGGGGGTTTCTTTGATGAGCGGCAGCGCAGCGTGTACCGAGCGAAGCGAGACCCATGGTATATATAATATATTCATTCCACTCTCACTCTCTTCCGCCCGCCAATCTGCACGCTCTCCACAGCTTGCGTGGCGATCAGCAACGTGAGGGGGCCCGAGAGCAAGCTCCACATTGACGGTAGGACGGTCGAGAACGTGGTCGGCTTTGTGCCCCCGCCTCCGGGGGTTCCCATTGGAGTCGTCGTGCAAAGCTACAACGGCGGCGTGTGTCTTAGTGTAAACGGGGACGGGAGATGCGTACCCGACGGGGACAAGTTCTTGGCCTGGGTTTTACAGGAGTTGGGAGGGTACGCAGAAGAAGTAAACCGGGCAATAGAATAAATAAATAAAAGAAGAAAATTCAACAGTTCAAAAGAGATCACGTGGTGTGCTTTTCACTTCTTCTTGCTTTTCTTCTGCACCCATTCAACGTACTCGTCGATGAGCACCGGCCAGGCTCCCTCGTCCATGTCGTACTCCTCACAGCTCTCCGACGTCTGCATGGAGAAATCCAGGAAGCTCGACCAGGAGTCGAGCGAAATCCTATTGTTCTCGTCGCCGGAGCTCTCCAGAAACTCACAGAAGGAGTTGATGTGGACGTTGTTGCGCCCCGCGAGGACCAGCTGCAAGAGGGCGACGACCATGTCCTTCTCGATGGTCTTGTTGGTTCCTTCCCTCGAGAACTGAAAGACGAACTTGTAGAACTTGCGGAAGTCGGAGGGGTCCAAAAACCCTGTGTCGAGGCCAGGGAGGAGCCTCTTGAAGTCGTCGACGCTGCGAAGGAGGTAGCCGAGAAGCGAAGCGACGAGTTAGGATAAAGTAGCTATGATATGATTGATTTGAGGCAGGTACGGTGGCAGCGACACCGCCGAAGCCATGCACTCACCTGCTCAGGCCCAGGGACTCGCACCCCTTGTTCCACTCGGAGCTGCTAATCTCTCCGGGCTTCGCTGAGGCTCCGAGCTTCCACATGAGCACCATGGCCCGGACGTCCGCGGTGGGGTCCAAGTCTATGTCATCGCAGAGGGCGGCGATTCCTGTCAATGGAACGTTCTGTTAGACAACCATCTGAATATTGAATTAGTTCATATAATGGTAGACATGTATTTACCTTCCATGTCCATTGAGAAAGGATCCTCCTCAGCATTCACATATTTGTTGAAAAGCGCGGTCCTAGCAGCAGCGTCGCCCGCCCCCGCCTCACTGCTAGAGCCCGCGGACTTCTTCTTCTTCCCGCTGCCCCACATCTATGACAAGGGGTAAGTTGTGCCTGTTAGGGTTAGAATATGTGCGAGGAGATTGAGTGAAAGGTTTCGTTTTCTCACCTTCTCCTCTTTCGTCGGGCTCGCCTTTGCTGCCTTTTTTCTTGGGGCGGCTTTCTTCTTAGTTGGAGCTTTTGCCGATTTGGCCTTGGCCTTAGTCCCCTTCTTCGCTACCGCCTTTTTCTTCTTCGGAGGGATGATTGACGTTAGGTCTGCAGAGGGAGGGGGGAGCGGAGGGAGGGAGGGTTAGAGTTTACCCGGAGCGTGTTTTCATGCAGAATGGGTGATGCAGCGCGTTTCAGCAACATTTCGTGGTTTTTCTCCAGATGCAAATTGTTTAGAGGGCCTCGACGACAGAGAAGATTCGATCCTACCCTGAGTGGATGATGTTTTTCGACACCAAAATTTTGCTTGGCAAAAATCCTAAAAGCTCCACTTTGTGCACGAGATTGTCGAGAGATGAGCGTTGTACGTGCACCCCGACCTCGACCATAACTCGCAGGCACCAAACGTCACCTCGAAACCGCCCTAACACCCCCACCGCTCTCCCACATAATCTCCCTCTCCCCAACACGTTCGCGCACCCCTGCTCGCCAACTCTCAGATTTGTATTGGAGGATGCTGTGTCCCCTACTCTGCGATCTTTCCGCTGTTCATGGTAGCCCTGAAGTGGATAATGGACAAGCTGAGGGCCGCCGGCATTAAGGTGCCGTTTTTGTCCTCGTCAAGCTCGAGTACCACTACAGGTTCTTGTTGTTCCAAGGTGAGAGGGTCGTTGACGTGTCATCGTCATCATGATTAGTTCAGTTTTGTTTAATTTTGACTGACAGCAACAACATCGTCACCACGAATTATTTTGCAGGACGGGACTTGCAGCATGCCGGCCACCGGAGAGCAGTCGACCTGCAAGGTCGAACAAGTTAGCAAGGAAGAGGTGAGGCGCATTACATTCATTTGTATTTAGGTGTGTGAGGTGATTGTCCGTCCAAGTTGGGATTGACCCTCCGTTATCGCCCCTCCCTTTCCCCCCTTCCCGTACAGAGAGTGAGCCCCCAGGTTAACTTTGTGCCGATTGAGAGCATGGAGGAATGGGAAGACCTAGTCAAGAAGAGCGAAGAGAACGGAAGCAAGATTGTTGTCGACTTCACTGCCTCTTGGTGCGGCCCCTGCAAGAAGATCGCCCCCTTCTACGAGGCCCTCTCCGCCTCCTACGACGCCACCTTCATCAAAATTGACGTAGACGAGCTCGACGAGCTGGCCGAACAGGCCAAGGTATCGATGATGCCCACCTTTGCAGTGTATCAGGGCAAGAACCAGCTCGAGAAGATGTCTGGCGCCAACGAGGGTAAACTGGAGGCCATGGTGTCTACTCACGTAGCCAAATTCAAATAAGTTTTTGTAGTTCTTTGGTTATAAAAAATGGTTGGAAGTATGTTTGACGACAGTTTGTTTTCTTTTAAAGGGTGCTGGAACGGGATTTTTGTTGACATCTGCTCCTCGTCATCAACCGCTGTAAGGCTGGATGTGAGCGAGCGGGCAGCCTTTTCAGAAACAACAACTGGAATTATTTTCCTGAGAAATTACCTATCTCACGACGGAGGGATTTTACCAGTCAATTTTGGTCATATTCTTCATTTTAAGGCCTTTGAAGGACAAAAACTCATGTTGGACTTTCCAAAAAAGTTCAAAAAGGCCGATTTTAAAAATTAAAATAAGTAATAAAGAGCTCTATAAACATAATAAAGGCAATATTTAGAATAATAATGATATTCAATATGCTATGAGAACATTTTTGGACCATATTGGATCATTTTTTGATCATTTTTTTAGACCAACTTGAAATCACTATTTTCCCTTTTGAACGGCAGATTATTCCTCTTAAAGATCTCAAAGTGAAAAATATTCACAAAAATTAACTATATCGAAGAAGAAGAAAAAGAAAAAATCTGCAAAGGTTTTCTGCCGCTGTGTACGTCGAATGGCGGAGCCCAGCAATATTTCGCGACAGAGTCTTCTTGCGCGCCTAACAGATTACTACAAACTCGTGGCTCCGCACCTGATAGAGGACTCTGCCGCCTGGCAAAAAAGGTTTGATGAGATCTACGAGAAGTTCGGGGGCAGCATAGCGAACGAGACGAAGTTGCAAGCCAAGCTCGAGAAGAAGTATGGGCGAGATGTCAAGCTAACCGTCACGGAGAGCGCGTTCCTGCAGCCGCCGAAGTCGAAGCGGCAGAAGACCTCAGCCCTCAACCCTAGGCCGAAGCCAAAGTTATCCCCCCAGGAGGAGGAGTCGCTGCTTCGGCCCTCAACAAAGGTCCTTGACTTCACCAGGAACGACTTTGACGCGTACACAGCGCTGCACAGCGAAGAGGGGACGCTCAACCTAGTCCTGTCGAGCACGCAAGTGATGGATAACATCGATCGCTGTCGTCGGATACTTCCGTCCACCGACCCCTTCTTTGTTGACCGCCCTGTCCATAAGCCCTCCACCACCTCCTCAGTCGTCCCCGCCTCCAACCCCACCTCAATCCTCCCCAAAAAAATGAAAGAGGACCCTCCGCTCGTCGCCCTCGCACAGTCCCTCAGCTCGACCCCCCTCGCCCTCTTGTCTCGGGCTGCGGCGAACCGCACCAAAGTCTCCGTCATGGTTCGGTACATAAATTGCATCAGAGGAACAGGTACGGCGCAACCCTCTCCCCCAATCCACCTACCCGATTCTAACTCGTTAACGCCAATCTTTGCGACTTGCTATGCTCCTCACAGTTGTCGGCTTTGTGGATGGCTTCGATAAACACTTCAACATAATTCTGGCGAACGCTGTGGAGTTCTACTACCCGAGATCCGTGGACAGTAACACGTTAACGCAAGAGGAAATGGAAAGGCGACGGAGGAGTTCCAGATACAAGAGTAGAAAGTTCAGGCAGGTGAGGATGCGCTGTACTTGTTGTGCACAGCTGCCTCGCCATTCTGTTCTAACTCATTAACATATATCTTCACGCTCGTCACAGTTGATAATCCGTGGCGATAATGTAGTCAGTGTACAGGAATATAGTAGGAAATAGAAAAATTAAATTAAATAATGAGTTTATGGAATGAATGCAGGTTAGGTATTGAGATAAGAACTATTTATCGAATATGCTTTGGTCTTTGACGTTGACGGCGGTGTATTATGTGTGTTGTGTGTGTAGTGTGGGTTCTGTGTGTTGTAAATTGTTTTGGTGCAGCAAGGGTGTATTGATCTGGTGCTGTTGCTGTTGCTGCACTACCGGCACCACCTCCCCCCCCCCCCACAGTCCCAACTCCCCAACTACTTCGACCGACTCCACCATCTCACCCCCAACCACCTCATCCTCACCCTCACCCTCACCCTCACCCTCACCCTCACCCTCACCCTCACCCTCACCCTCACCCTCACCCTCACCCTCACCCTCACCCTCACCCTCACCCTCACCCTCACCCTCACCCTCACCAACACCAACACCAACACCAACACCGCTAACAACTTCAAGTTCCACCTCCTTCTTCGCCTTGTCCAACAGGTCACGGATGTGCCTGTTCATATAACTCGTGATTTCCGCATCGACGTCGTCATAAACAGCCTTGGCCTTGATCACCCTCCCTAACCTGTTAGTTTTCTGTCCCTCAGCTTCCTTCCTCTTGATGATCTTTTCCACCGTCAAATCCCCACTAGCATCCTTCTCCAATTCTGCGACGACGCTCTCAACTGCGTCCTTCTTCTTCAAGCTGAGCCCCGACTCCTTGTGGTAGTACGTGATGCTGTAAAGCTGTTCCCTAACTCCAGCAACGTAGGAGGAGTGATTGATAGGAAAGTTGTAGCGCACGGTAAACCAGCCCTCAAAGTCTGCTCAGATTAACGTTAGCTAATTGGAATTGGGTGGGGCGGTAGTGCAGAGACCAGCTAACAACAGCTACTAGTCGCTTCGCTCCTCACTGCCTCTTCGCTTCTTACCTTCTCCAACAACCTGAACCCTCTGCCTCTTAAGAGCGAGATCGACATTAATATCCTTACTATTATTCCTCCTCCTCCTCTTTCTCGTTTTCTTGACCACCGTCTTCGTCTTCTTGGTCGTCTTGACCGTCTCAGCTTTCTTGTTCCTCTTCGCCAGCCCCTCAAGCGCCCTTGCACGAGCCGCCAAGGCCGCCTCCAAATCCTTCTTCAGCACAGACCCACCGTCCAACATCAAACCTTGACTATCAGTTTCCATCCATACGTCTTCGTCCTTTTTAAGGCCCTGGAAGTGGATGCGGACGTGCCCATCGAGGACCTCGTCTATTTTGCCTTCGAACCACATTGACCCGAGGCCCTCTGATATGATCGACTTCATGGCCCTACTTTCCTCGGTCTCAGTATGGGTCACAGCTTCAGCGATACCTCCAGCTCCACCTTCGCCTCCAGCTCCACCTTCGCCTTCACCTCCGCCTCCGCCTTCATCGCCCAAGTCAATTGCAGGGAGCATGCAGAGGCAGTTGGTGCCATGCTTGAACGCATCACGGCCTGGGTGCTTCGCGACCTTCCACGCATATGTTGAGTACTTCGGTTCCGTCTTGCCCTTCTGCTTTTGGGATTTGTTCTTGTTCTTGTTGCTATTGGCCTTGCTGGCCTTGCGGCGTTCGTTGAGGCGGTCGAGCTTCGCCACCATCACAATGTTCGATTTTTTAGAGCTCCACTTTTCCAGACTCGGCGGGTTCTCCTCGACGCTCAGCGGCCTCTTGTTATTCTTGGCTTTATTTTCTTCCTTGATCCTCGTGTTCGCAGCCTTCCTCCTCGCCCAACTAACGTAGGAGCCGCCGTTCTCGGGATCCTCGTCAAACTCCTCCAACAAGGACTCAAACCTGTCCATTCCAATCCTCACACTGAACGGAACGCACATGCAGACGCTCGCGCACCTGCCGCTGGAGATCCAGTCGGGTACGGCGAAATTGGTGCTCTCGGCGATGTTGAAGCCAGTGTTGAAGCCCCAGTGGTACGCGTTCGGCATGGTGATTATTGCGTCACCCGCCCTCTGAATTGTCCTCGTTACCGAGATTCCCGCGTTCTTCAGAATGGACGGGCTGAGGAGATACTTCTTGTGCCTCAGGAATTCAGAGCACTCGTTGGCTTCTTCGGGGAAGTAGCTTGCGGCGAGCGCCTCGTACCTAGCGAGGGGGAGCGAAGCGATGAGAGTTAGTATGTTAGTATTGAAAATTTAGGGTGTCTACCCAGTAAAGTGGAGTTATATCCATCGTACCTACTCGAGTCATTCGCTGAGATCGAATACCAGTATTTGGGCTCGCCGGCGTGTAGAATGTTGATGCTGAGTAGGTTCATATCCTCAGTATGCGCCGCAAATGTCGCGCCCCACATACCAAAGTACAGGTAAGCCGAGGTGACGCCAGGGAGGGCCACGTTGTCGTTTCGGTCGCTCATAAGGAGTTGGAGGCAGGTGTCTAGCTTGTTGACGTTCCAGCCTAACGCGTCTTCGCCGTTGTAAAGGGAGCCCTCGAAATCTGCCCCGTAAATAGGCTCGTTCATCATGGGCCCCAAGGACCTCCAGTAGTGCCTGCCCATCTCGTCGAGCTCTTCGTCGGTCGGGTTGCTGTTGTGGAGGGGGGGCGGAGCAAGGGTGGGAGGGATGGAAGGGGTGGAGGGGGGTGACGAGGTCGGAGGAGACGTGGGGGGTGAGGACGAAGCGGAAGATGTTGTTGGGGAGGCAGGAGGCGAGGGGGGAAGAACCGAGCCGCGCTGGGGCTGCGACGAGCGTAGCGAGCGTCAAAGAAATATTAGATTAAATAATGGCTTTGCTCCTCGTAGTTTTGGCTTCGTCCTCGCAGCTTCTCACCTGCATTTTCTCAAGCTGCTCCGCCTTGTATTTGTCCGCAATGTCCCTGAATTCCGCCACTGTAAGCTTCCTGTGAGTGACCATCTCGAACTCGTACACCCCCCCTTTCCCAGCGGCAGCCTGCTTGATGGGACTTGCGATCTCCATGTCCCCCAGGGGCGTACCCTTCTGCCAGCCGCTGCCGCGCGCGCTCTCGTCATGCGCTATGCCAGTCTTGCTCCAGTACTGAGTTGGGGGTTGGGATAAGGAATAAGGGTTAGTGGGGTTGCCTGCGGTGTTGGGGTTTTGGCTACCCTGTGTCGAGTGCTACCCTGTGTCGGGTACATCTGTCTCATCTCACCGCAGATGGGAGGCAGATCCTTGCCAAGCCAGCTTTATCCGCATCTTCGCCCATGATAGACTCGATGAAGGGTTCAAAGCCCAATGCTGAGAGGGCAGCTAGGCTCGGTTTGTGTGTGACGGGGTTGGCAATGCAGTTTTGAGGGGCCATGCTTGCAATTTTTGGGAAGAACAACAGGGGCGGATGAGAAATGGGAAATGAGCTGAAATTATGTTGTTCTAGTCGTTTCTCCGGCTTAAAACTTGCTACAGCTGGAAGAAGTATGAGATGGTAGGTGACAGCGCTAATAAAATCAACAAAAAACCAACGTTGTCAATAGCAATAGCCAATTTACTGGAATTATTTCCCAAAAATCACAGTCAATCCTTGGATACAGCCTCGCTCCTCCTACGCACCTCGACACCCATATCAGAATATGAGTGACCCCATATGCGGAGGCCACAGTGCCCCTTCTGACTCCGAAGTTCCCGAGAATCTCACAGAAATTGTCAAAACGCTCGAGGGAGAAATTGGCAGTGCGACGGGATCGACGGGTCCATTTGAGATCAAGAGTTTCACCCAACAGGTACGCTTCTTTTTGTTGTCACGAAGGTTTAAGGAATCTCCCACACATGAAGAAGCGCCTGTTAAACTTGAAGCTCGAGAAGATATAAGATGTGACGTACAAGAGGCTGGGGTTCTCGGGCGGGTCACTAAGCAAGACTCCCGACAAGACTCCCGACTTATCCAACAATTCCAACTCCCCTTGTCGTCGGGCGCGCCCCGCACCACTCGCTTGCTCTCCCGTCGCCGTCGAAGCGCCCGCACCGAAGCGAATGAGGACGCCTGGCTGACCGAAGCGCTGTTGTCCTTGGACCCTTCGCCTCCTTCGCCTCCTTCGCCCCCTCGTTTCACGCTCGCTGACGAACTGGCCGTGTGGAAGGCCCACGCAGACCGCTGCCTCATACTGCAATCGTGCGGTCTCGACGGGTTTTTCGATGAAGTCGCTGAGAGTTCCGGTTCGAGTCCTCCGGAGCCCATGCTGGTTGACGAGGAGGTGGAAACTTCCCTCGACGACGCTGGCTGGTCTCCTCCTTCTCTGACCCTACCTCAACGACGATCATCTAACCCCCCCACAACCCAGGTCGTAGCGGGCATGATTTACCACGTGAAGCTGGCGGCCGCTGAAGAAGCGTACGTGCACGCTAGGATTTTCAAGCCACTGCCCCACACAGGAGCTGCCGCGACATTGCAGGTGGCCAAGAGCGGCTTTGGAAAGGACGATGAGTTGGCGGTAATGAACCCGGAGTAATTTAATGAGCTCGGAATAGCCTTTCTTGTTCGAATAGCATTATATGATGGTAGGAGGGGGTGTACAAGTAGACAGATAATTTCAACTCTTTTCCTTTTTAATATTTATTTTCATTTTTTGCTTCATCAAATTACATATACTCGCCGTACTTCTGCTCGAAGATTACACTCCTCCTTTCCTTCCCCACCTCGTCCTCCCGCGGCGCAACCACCCGGTGCAACGTTGGCTTGATCTCCTTCGCGTCTGGGTACATTCTCGAGTAAGTCTTTGCAAAACCTTTCCCAACAAACGCCACCATGGCAGCTTCTCCGGGCAGCAGAAGATCGTTCAAAGAGGACCGAACCCCGTCGCAAAGGACCCACTTCTCGCCCCTTTCGTCCCACACCTCCAACCCCCCGACGCCGTCCCCCAAAACAGGCTCCAAAACCCACAGACTAGGATCAACATGCTCCTTCAAATTCAAGAGCCTCCCATCCTTAACACCATAATTCCCCTGCCCCCTCGCATGCTCCACCGCCTCCACCGTATTAAAGTAATTCATCCCATAAAGAATGCTGTAATCGTCCTCCCCCCCTTCCCCTTCATACCTCAAAACCTTCTCCTCCTCCGCCCACGATCTCACTCCCGAATTTCTATGCCTCCGATTAACAGTCACGGCTAAACTTTGAGACAACAAACAATCGCATACGTGCCTACACATGTTAAGGATCCTAACTATTTCAAACTTCCTGCTTCCGTATTTATCGGATGGAAAACCACCTGAACCCTCAGGCTCTTTACTGCTTACTCTGTAATATTCCCGGATGGGATCTTCGGTGTTGTGCGAATCGGATGTGCCTCCTGTGCCGTTGTCGTAGCCTAGTTTGTACATTGGGGTTGAGTTCTCGTTGAAGTAGACGGAGCCTTTTGTTAGAGGACAGGAGGAGGGGGGCCAAGGGTTTTGGGGGGAGGTTAGGAGGTTTTTTATGGAGGAGATTGTGGAGTGGAGGGGAGGGAGGAGGGCGGAATGGAGTTTAGAAGTGGATGAACCGAGGGCGGAACCGAGGGCGGAACCTTGGTTTGAAGTGGATGATGGGTAGGTTAAGAGGATGTAGCCGTGAGTTTGTAAGGCTGCGATAATTTGTGATCGTATTTGTGACCGTATTGTAGAGTTATCATCGCTTTGGATATCAGTGGACATCAACTTCAGCAAATTTATTTTCCGAAGGTCATTATTTGCAACATTATTAGGCAAATCAGCACTAACACTTTCCAACGACGACTGTGGTGCCACATCATTCGACGAGAAGACCGAGAATGACGGCGTTTGAGCTATGTGAACTGACATTTGCCCATTTATGCTTCTTTATCATTTCCCTGAGAACGTGAGCACGTTCTCAGGGAAATGATAAGAAATGATAGAATCAGAATCTCTCTCCTTATCGCGACCGCGGCAACAGCCGCATCAGCCAGTGGCATCAATTTTACTTGAGCGAAGCTAGTATTTCATACGTTCATCGTTCGGCCCGTCGTAAAGGCCCCAATTTTGGCCCCAATTGAGCAGCAAACCTTCGAGTCGCAAATGGCACATTGGAGGCACTCTCTAATGAGACACTCTCTAATGAGACACTCTCTAATGAGACACTCTCTAATGAGTGCCTTTCGTGCATGTACGGCTCAGAGCGCGACGACAAGACAACATTACGGACAGCTTACAAAATTGACGTCAATTGACACTTCTGCGCCTGATCCTAACCCTGTTAGGGTGCTTCATTCCTCCCTCCGCTCCTCTTCTTCCTTCTCAACGCCGCATCTTCAGCTGCGTTTCACCTCCTCAACTGCAACGAATGCCAATAACAACAACAACGCACAACTCAATGCACCACTCTACTCCGATCACACTTGGACCTGCCCAACCTGCTCCAACAAGAACTACCTCTTCCGTTCAACCTGCAACCGAAAGTCCCCCCCTTGCTCTACCCCCCGTCCCCCCTTTGTCTCAACCAACAAATACCACCTCGACAACATCGCCTACTACACCCGTGACAATCGTTGGGATGTCCTCCTCTGCTACGTCTACGACCAGGACACCGGCAGATGGAAGGACTCCCTCGATTTAGATATATTCGTAAACATCTTCAAAGGCTTATCGTCAATAGAATCCTCCTCCCCCGGCACAGTTCAGAAAGACTCTCGCATGAAGCGCCTCACATCATCGCTGACTTTGAAGCTGAAGGCTGATAATGTCAGTAGCCTTACGCCTGAACAGATATCACATTTAACTACGAGCTTTCAAATACTTGATCTTAAATTACAGTGGATACTTAACGGCATAGCCGAAGACGTACCAAGGTGGATGATGGAAGGTACTTTAGACGACGTAGCTAGGGCTTCGTACGGGATGTCAAATTTCGGAAGGGTCAGGCTAGAGCATGGGAACCTCAAACACGTTATTAGGAAATTCTTCGACGGAGTGGACGAATTTTTCATAGAGAAGGGGATGGGGGTTATGCAGTTTTGGGATGTTGAGGTGAGAAGGCGATGGGGATGTAGGTCCATTTTTTTCGATTATTAGCCGCGTATCGTAGCTACGTATAATTTTAACTCGTGAAAAACGCTAATCGTTCATCCGTTCGTAGAGTTTGTGTGAGGTTGTGGCGAGTTTCGGGAGGATTGGGATTAGTTGTAAGAATATTCACGAGGTTGTCAAGGACGAGGTGATCGCGGATAAAATAGTTAAAGACGGCAAATCATCATCCATAAGTAGATTGATTTGGGGTCTTACGACGCTTGAACACGTCGAGGGCTGTCGAGGAATTCTCGAGGCTCTGGAGAGGAAGGAGGTGAGACGCTGCGAGAAGCAAGGAGACGAACGCGTTAATTCCGTTTATTATATATATATCACTCATTCTAACTCGTCGTTTCGCTCCCTGACTCGCTCCGCTCGTCGCAGGGGGAATGGAAGGTTGAGGATATACATGATTTTAGTATGTGTTTGTGGGGGGCGGAGGAGGTTGGTTTTAGGTCGGAGAAAATCGAGAGGTACTTGGGAAAGGTAGATGTTCTGGAAAGAATTGCGAACGACGGGTGAGAGCTGACCGCACTGCCTTCAAACCTGTTTGTATTATAATATTGCACTAACACACCAACCACCTTCGCTCAATTTTAGTGACATAAATGATCTCCAATACATTCTAAAATCCCTCCACTCCCTCTCCCCTCCCCGCCCCATTATTGAACGCCTCTCAGCTAACTTGAACTCAAATAAAAACGCTTCTCGACTTTCCCTTGCCCCTCTCGAAACTGTGGTCTCAATAATCACGTCCCTCTCCCCCAACCTCCCCCCCAACCTCCTCCGTAAAATATGCTCGAAATCTCCTCAGCTCATCAAAAAATACATCGACTCGATCTATAAAGAACCCGACGCATCCCTCGAAACCGTTGCGCGGCTTGTTGAGATCGTCGTTGAAAACAGCGAAGGAGGTGAGAACGTACGAGGATCGAGAGCGATGAGCTGAGAAGGCACGTTAACAAGATAATCGATGCCTGTCTCCGCCGTCTCCGGGACGTTCCATACGTAACGTTGCTGATTCCACCACCGTTTCTAACGCCGATAACGTAACCTTTCCTTCGAACCGCTTCGTTCGTCGCTTCGTTCGTCGCAGCAGAAACGGAAGAAAACCTAAAGAAACTTTTCAAGGGTCTCGAGAAGGAGGTGAGACGACGCAGCGATACAATATGCTAACGGAACGCAACTACACAATATGCCGACTTAATGCGGCGTAACGCTAAAAAACTACTCTAACAACTGTACATATACTATATATATATATACGAATGGGCAGATTGATTGGATTTTGAAAAAATCGACAGATGATGTTAAGAGCAGATTGGCCAAGGCGTACTTTGAAAATAACGGGGGAAAGCAATTTTATAAATCTTTATCTCTAAGACTCAACAAATATATGATTTAAAATGTCAAAACTTATCCACAGATCATCTTTATTCATCTACGATATCCCCCCACTTCCATCTAAATCTCCCTCTTTCAACCCCACTGAACGTCCTTCTTCCAACTTCGCTTCTAATAATTTCTTTAACGCAACAAGAAAGGAGTCATCGCTGATACCATTGATTTCCTTACGAGAAGAGGAATAGAAACGCGTTAGATCGACCCACCATAACCCAATTATACGACTATCGTGATGTTCCCGTCTCTCACCTCCTGCCAAAAGTTCTCAGATGCCATCCAACGCTGCAGAGCCCGAATTGACTCTCTATCCAGCTTGAACTCCCCACCTTCATCTCCGCCGTGGATATGCTTCTCCATCCAAATCTCGTATTCCTCGTCGCTCCTTGGAACTCCCCCCTCTCCCTCCTCGAAGGACCCCTGAGGGATGAAAGCTTCGAGGAATCCAATCTTTATGAGAAAGTCCATCACACCCGCCGTCGAATGTCGACAAAAGAAAGCGCTGGGCGGGTCTGTTTTAAAGGCAGGTAGCCCCATGTTTTCTGCGAACAAAAATTCGTGGAGGTGCTGGATCATTAGTCCAGTAGGAGAAGGCATAGTACTTGTCGTTTTAGAGGCCTCTGTCACCTGAGAACTTGCAGTCGGTACACTGGGGAGGGATATTTTTCGAGCTTGGGTGTCGGGGTTGTTGTCTTGGTCGTCGGACGTTTCCCTCAAGGCGGGCGTGCCTTGTGTATTGAATACTCTAGATTTGAGAACAGGATGTTGAAAAGGCAATTAGTATGTTTTTGGACGCATTTTTGACGCACTTTTTCTCAAATTTTAATAAGACATTTTCAAGCTCGGCATCTCAATTGCCTGTGATATGTGCGTCTAGCCTCAACTTTATCCGTGCCTTCCGTTTCGTAAGAACTTTTGGATTTTCAATTGTTTACCATTGAAATGCAAAATGGATTTTTGGGGACGTCAAAATCTTGTGAATTTTACCAAAGGTATGGTATTAATTACCAAGGTATTATTTATCATTAGAAAGTTATTCAATATTTCATTTATATCTATGTTTACTTTACTCGAGGGCGTAATTCTTGATGTTTTCACCAGTGTCGCCCGTTCGCTGGCAACACAACCTCAAATGTTCGACCATCAGCTCCAAAGTCCTGAGGGCTTCTTTTTGCTTGTCCCCCCCGCCTGACACGCTGTCACCTTTTTGGTCCTGCCCGCCGTGCCTGATGTTCTTCTTCAGGTACGGATTATAACTATCCCAAAACTTCTCCAATTCGGGCTTCACTCTATCTGCTTTCTTGTCCCCTTCGTCTCCGTTATTAAAATCAAACTTGGCCAGCACCTTCCTGAACGTCCGCAGGTCAGTTTTCAACTTCAACGCCTGGATGACGTTGTTTTGTTGGACGACCTTTTGCTCCAACAGTGCGTTGTCGCTTGTTACAGCCTGGAGATACAAGTAGCACCACTCCATGATGTTGGCTTGTTCGTACCGCTTCTTATTGACTGTCATGAACTCAAGAAGGTGCTTTGTGGACGTGTCCCTTTTCTGCTTGGCCTCCTTATTCAGTTTGTAATGCTTATCCACCGCCTTCTGGAACTTCTTCGTTACCCGGTTTGACCGCTCAATATCGTTTTCGGCAAATTTCGTTCCGAGTTGCTCGTATATCTCCTCTACGACGCTGTCGTCAGAGTCACTCTCCTCATCGTGGAACATGTCCAAGAGCTCAGCGCTACTTTCCATTTCAACTTGACAGCTGATCATGGAGCTGACAAGACGAGTGTTTTTTCTCGCGTCGGTGTACTCTCTCAACAATTCGCTCAATTTCGCTACCATTGTTGTGCCTTTCTTTGCTGAACTGCCTCCTAATTTGGCGAGTTGAATTTTCTTTAGCACTCGAAATCGCCAGCCGTGGAACCAGATGCGTTTTTTTGCACGGATAAACAGCTTATTCGTGTAGTCTCGTGAGACGAGCCTGTATCTCAATAACCCCTTCCAAGCGCGGAAAACCTGCTCTCTCTTGTCACTGTGCCACAATCGAATGACAGACTTCATCGCCTTCTTACCCCTATCCATGGTGTTCTCCATATGTGAACTCTTCTTCGTAGCGTGCTCGAGCATTTTCTTCTGGAGGGTGTGCTCCGCGTGTAGGGTCCGGTGCATGGCGAAGTAAGGTTCGCCCATATTCAGGAGCATATCCGGATCGGTCGAGGGGCCTCGGTAGACGTGATCGAAGTCCCTGTAGATGCTGCGAATCATTTCTTTCACTAACAAGGTAACGAGAGCATCGTATCTACCGAAGACAGGGGTGAGCTTCAGCATTATGTCGCAAACTACTGCCGTTCGATATTCATCAGGAAGGGACTCCACGAGGGATGTATGGGCGATGCACTCCTGCAAACGAGTCTCGCAGAGCAACGCAATACTCTTGTAGCTTTCTTTTTCAACCTGCATGCTTTCCGTGTACCGGTTGATCGCGTGGCTGTCCTTCATCTTGTCAACCAGGGTTTGTTTGTAGCCCTTCACATTCCGTCCCTCCTTCTCCAGCTGCTTCCGTAATTTTCTCTGTTCATTTATCTCGCGGGCGGCGATCATCTGGTCCAGTACTGCAGCGTCCTGAACGCGCTCTTGGTAGCTTGGCGTAATCAAAAAGTCAGAGTCAGTATCGCTGTCTTTCTCGCTCTCCGAGCTGCTTTCGTCTACGGCCTTTTTCTTGTGCATCTTCGTGGCGTAGTGCGCTTTCTTCTTTGCGTTATAGGACTCTCCGAGCTCCAGCTTCCTCCTGCGAGGCGGGCTGGTCAGCTCCTCGATCGCGTCAGTGAAGTCGTCGTCCGTCACAGTGTCCGCTCTGCGAATCAAAGTGGTAGAGTTCATTCTAATTGGATGAGTAGCACCTTTGCTTCGGTTGATGGCGATTGCCAGTCCTCGCTGTCGAAAAGTCGCCCCCTTGTCCTCCTCTTTCTTCAGTTCCATCGCCCTTTTCTCTTCGACCTTCTTGACAGTTTCCTCTATCTCCTTCTCCATATTCTGCAGCTGAAGGTGAAATTTTTTAGAGTGCTCACGGGGTTTATTCTTGGCGACGAATAAATTGTGGATAGCAGACATGTCGCTCTTGTAGGCTCTATCGATGGGCGTCTCTGGCCTAGCCTCGCCGTACGCCTTCTGCTTGGGCTGCCTGAAGATGTCATCCAAACTCGGAGGGGTGAAGGTGGCAGTCTGCGGCCTAAACTTGGCGCTGCCTGGCCTGGGACCTGCCGAAGCTGAAGTAGGCCTAGTCTTCGCTGAGTGCGATCTGTTTGTCTTGAACCCATTGACCAATCTAGGTTTTGCCGACTGCGGCCTATCTGACCTAGATTTTGCAGACACAGGGCGACTCTTGCTTGCGCTGGAATAATGTTGGAATTGTGTTTTGCTTGTGCCTGCACTCTGGGGCCGGCTCTTGTTAGGACTGCGGTTGGTGTTGACCCTGTAGGCCGACGACTCTGCGGCAGGAGAAGGGATCCTTATGGCCTTGACCATGCCTATCACAATTTTCGCTTTTGCTTTGATCAGTTCAGGGCTTTGGTCAGTCAGTTCCAGCAAGATGAGCCAGTAGACGACTGACCTTGACCGGTTCAAACATCGCAACAGAGTAAGGATTTAACGTGGCGGGTATACCATTAGCATTTCAAACTGCTAATAGGCCCAGAATTCCCGTCGCCTACGCCGCGAGATAATCACTCACTCACCCTAACTGCTTCTGTTGGCCTGAACGAACACAGCGCACAACAGCACCTCAGAGAGCAACAATGGCCGATCGTGGACGAGTTGGAAACGACCTCGCGCCGAACCGTGCCATAAGAGAGCAGCACCTGCAGACGGTGAGGGCAATCCACGAGTCCAGGATGAGCAAAATTGGACGTGGACATGGAGTGGTAAATCATCGGCTGGAGCCAAAGTTCCGCAGAACCCGAACAGGCGCGAAGACCGTCATGCTCCGAAAGGAGAGGGCGGCCCACGTCGCCCTCGAGAATCGGCTGCTCATCGAGCGAATGTCCCGAATCATCACGCACTCCACTCCCGTCTGGAGCACAGATCCTCCCAGCAGCGCCATCACTATCGACCACCAGAGCGTGTTGAGGCCCAAGAGCAAGGGAGGAAGGAGGAAGGCGAAGAAGGCAGTAGAAGGGAAGAAGGAAGAGAAGGAAGAGAAGACAAGCGAGGAGAAAAAAGAGGAAAAGGAGGAGGAGGAGGAGGAGGAGGAGTCAAAATTCAACCCAAATGACAGCGACAACCTTGGAGAGTTCAATCCGGAGACGGAGACCAACGCGGATTCCCTCAACTACAGCGACGATTTCGCGAACCTGCACCCTCTCGCAAGCAGCACCAACAATTTGGAGATGAGCCGAGGCAGCAACGCGCTGGAGCAGTCGGCGGTTAGCGTGACGTTCAAGGAGCCCAACCTGGAGGAGTCTTACGCCACTGCTCCTGTCGGCAGACCTAAGAAAAAGGGCCTGCTGCCTCCGAGGCCTAATAGTGCGAACAGCAAGGCGACGAAGATATACAGCACCATGCCGAATCGCGTCAAGGGAGGGGTCACCCTCCCGAGGCCGAACACGGCCGGGGTCAACAGCAGCGGGCCCTTGGGCATGGGAGGTGTCGAAGATGAGGGGATGACTATCAGGCCCAAGAGCGCGGCGACCGCGCCTCTCGCGATACTGGGAGGGGGAGACTACGAAGACATGGAGACGGCGAAGGCAAAGTTGCTCGACAAGAGGAGAAAGAGCATGGTGGTCGGAAGTGTCACTGGACTGAGCAGGCTGAGGAACTTTGAGAAGATCGCTGCCGACAACCAGAAGATAATAAAAAATATGGACACAATAGTAGCGTACTACAACAAAGACGACTGGGAGGAAGACCGCCGCAACCAAGTCTCCAGGATGAAGAGGTTCGCCAAGTTTCACGCCAAGAAACATCCCCATGCGGAAGTGATCAAGCAGGGGAAGAAGGAGATGTTTGCTTTTGCTAAGGACAACGAGAGCAAGGTGGAGGAATGGGAAAACATGATGGAAGTCAGGCTCAAGAATGAGGCTCTCCAGAAGATAGGAAAAGACGACGCGGCGGCGAAGCTGATAAAGAAGGCGAAGGCCAAGAAGAAAATGCAAAAGACGAAGGAGAGAGAGAAGCGGAAGCAAATCGAGCAGATGAGAAAGGACAGAGAAGATGCGGAAAGGCTCGCTAGGGAGAAGGTAGACAAGGAAGCTCAGCTGGAAGAGGTCGTTAGAAGGGAACTCGCAGCCAGGAAGGGGATCGCAGCCGCCGCTAGCAAGTTCAACAACGTCCTAGTTAAGAACGAGGCGAAGAGGAGGCAGGCACACAAGGAGCTGGCCATGCTAGCGACGGTTGCCACAAATGAGGTCATGAAGACTATGCGAGTGAACGGAAGCAGCAGCAGGGACATGTTGAAAGACTCCCCCGGAATGAAAAAGCTCCGAAGAACTCTCGTCCAGCAGCACCAGGACAGCTTAATTGAACAGATGGTGAAGAAGCAGGAAAGGCGCGGCTCGGTGAAGGATGGAAAAGGGCCCGCACAGCACACAAGATCGAATACTGCCGACTACCTATTAAAGTCGCTTCAATTGATGGACAATTTAGGCTCAAGTGACGAAGCCCACCCCAACCATCACTTTCTCGTGGATACCGACCGCGAATACATGAGGTAAGAGCAAAAGCTACGAGTTTGGAAAGCAATAACAGCTTTCGCACTTCTGCTGTGCTAGCCTCCTCTTCGCTACACAATTCTAACTCGTCAATACCTCACTCGTCACAGCTCATCGCCTGAACACAAACCGTTGGAAAGAGGAGGCGATCGCGTCTTCGATCAACCCAAATTGATGAGCGGCGAGACTGTCAAGATAAGATGCTTCGTGGAAGACGTAGTAGAAGTAGCGGGCCAACTCCGGTACGAGACCTGTACCGTAAACGTCGAAGTCATTTCCGAGGAGGAGATTATGGCAACGGTTGACGCGGGAGGAGAAGTGGGAGTTTTGACTTTCTTCCAGAGAGTGCCCATGTTGATCATATGCGATCGAGAGGCGGCCCTGAGCTACACCAGGAGCTTCGTCGATCGGCTGAAAATAGTCCGGAACAAGAAGAGGGTGGAGAGGTTGGGGGTCATTAGGATCGACGGCTGGGAAGATTTCAAGTTGGAGAAGGACACAACCAACACGCTGATTTAGATTTGTAGAAGAATTTATTTTAGAATTTATTCGATTTTTATATCACTAGCGTTGGCGTTGGATGAGCTCATTAAATTTACCCCCTTCCAAATTTATTAAATCTTTGACATTTCCAACCTCAACAACAGCACCGTTCTCTATCACAGCAACCTGCTGCGCCTTGCGGATGGTACTTAGTCGATGAGCGATTGAAATTACGGTTCTGCCTTCCACTATTTGTTCTATGGCCTTAGTTACCAAGAATTCACTTTCTGCATCTAATGCGGACGTTGCTTCATCGAAAATGACGATAGGGCTGTTGCGGAGCAGAACTCTTGCAATTGCGACTCGTTGCTTTTGGCCGCCGCTTAGTTGTACTCCCTTCTCGCCTACGAGAGTGTCGAGCTTATCAGGGAATGTTTCCGCGAAATCTACGACGAGCGAAGAGAGTCGCAATAGAAGGGGAGTGAGTCGAGGAGCGAAGCGACGAGTTAGAATAATGTAGTGGTGTGAATTATCGGCCATGTACATAGAGTCTCGCGACGAGACACATTCTCACCTGTAACATTGGCGGATTTTGCAGCCTCGTAAACTTCTTCCTCGCTAGCCTCGAGATTTCCGTATCGGATGTTGTCGGCAATGCTAGAGCTGAAAAGAACCGGCTCTTGCTGTACCACTGAGATAAGATCTCGGAGCGTCTCCGGAGGCAGCTCTCTGATCGACCTGCCGCCAATGGTAATCGAACCCGAGTTGACATCATATAGCCTTAGTAAAATCTGCGACGAGCGAAGCGAGACACAATAGAGGGGTCGTTCGTGTTGTTAATAACGGCGTACAATTTGGCAGCAGCGACGTTACGGACACTCTCTCACCTGACTAATCGTTGATTTCCCACTACCACTACTGCCGACGATTGCAGTGTGAGAGCCCTGAGGCAGTTCTAGACTCAGGTTCGACAAGACCTCATACTTTTGTCTGGTGGGGTAATTGAAGGATACATTCTTGAGCACGATGTCGTTGTTTTTTAAGGGATCGTGTGGTTGGCCGTTGCCTTTGGCTGCAGTCATGATAGTCGGTTGTTGATCGATTAATTCAAAGATGCGCTCAGCAGCACCGGTGCTCTTTTGCAGCGAACCGTAGACGGTGGACAGTGCCGACACGTTACCAGCGACGAATACTGAGTACATTAGGAAACTGGCCAGCTCTCCTGGCGTTATTACGGCGGTTCCGCCACCCACGCCCAGCATGTTCCCGCCGACTGCAAGGATACAGAGAAGCCCCGCGTTTGCGGCGACATGAACCGTTCCATCCAAATACGCCCCCTTAACGCCAGCTTCAATTGCCCTGTCTCGTACAGTCTGGGTCCTGCTCTTGTAGGCTTCCGCCTCGAAGCTTTCAGCATTAAAGCTTCGGACGGTCTTGATTTGTGAGATGACCTCCTCAGCCTTCACAGTCGTTTTCGCGAGATCGCTTTGGACTGTTGTTTGAAGAGCTTTGATCTTCTTTCCGAAGTACTTCGCCGAGACGAAGATCGGAGGCAGGGACAAGCACGAAACGAGCGTCAATGTGGGAGACGTTACCAGCAAGAAGGAGACACCGCCCACGCTCATCAAGACCGCCCGCGTGGCGTTGAGAATCTCGGTCGTCAGCGCCGTTTGAATCAGAGATATGTCGGAAGTCAAGCGAGTAATGATGTCCCCGGTTCTGGTCTGGTCAAACAAGCTGTTGTCCTGCCTCAGAACAGACCTGAACAGGTCGCTCCTGAGTTCTGCCACAATATTCTCTCCCGCTTTAGTTAGGAAGATTTGCCTAGCCACAACACCCGCCCCCGCGGCAGAAATCATTCCAAACAAACCAGCTGCGGCATAAGTGGGATCCACCATGGTCGGATTGTCGATGGCACTGTCTATTATCTTTCCCACGAGAAAGGGAAACGACAAGGTCACGGATGAGGTGAGAGACAAAGTGGCGAAGGCACCTGCAAGGAGCTTCTTCTGTGGCTTCGCCAGTTCTAGTAATCGTAATGTAGATGACGACGACGATGACGACGAGTCATCGGGCATATCTTGGCTCGCCAAAGGACTGGCTAATTTGGATCCATTTGACGAGTCATCGGGCACATCTGGCTTTTGCAAAGAAGGGCCAGAAAATCTTTCACTCGAAAAGAAGCGGTAAGTTCTTAGGTGGTGAAGTGGGCGCAACTTAAAAAATGTTGTTCTCCGATGTCTCAGTTGAGCGTGGAGGATTCGAGACGCCATTATTTGGTGTTCAAACATTCCAGGATCCTTTATTCATTATTATTATACCGACTTTTCTCATTCATTATTACGCAATATGTCTATAAGAACGTCTGAAGACATCGAGAATGCTATTGAGATACCTGTTTTGAACAGTGTATAGGGCCGAGGTGACGAGGAGGAAGTAGTTGAAGGCTCAGAGTTTCATTCCACTGCCGACGAAACCCCGGCCATTGGAGGCGATGATTTCATGCATAAAGACGACTTCAGGCGACTGTTCGTTGGATTCGTGATGGTTGATACTTTAGTTGCGATACGTTGGCTAGATAAGAAATGGCAGAAGGTCGATGAGAAGAAGCTGATTGAGTTGGAAGATGAGCCTTTCGGCGGCCTTGTTGTTCATGGAGGGAATGATATAAGTTTGGACGAAGCTGATTCTGCTGCGAGGAAGGATAGGATGAAGCTAGTGACGAAGGTCGTCTTCCTTCTTAATACTACGAAGGTCGGAGATCACGCCTGCCTGAACGCCTCCATTCTCGTCGTTGTAGACATCCCTGAAGGCATTACAATCATCGGTAGATTGTCCTTTGCATACTGCAGTAGTTTGAAAGAGATAAAATTCCCAAAGTCGTTAACATCAATTGGTAACTACTCCTTCTGTAATTGCTCCAGTCTAGAACAGGTTGATCTCCTTCACACTAAAGTCCAAGAATTAGATCAATGGGTTTTCGCACATTGCACAAGTTTAAGAGAGATGAAGATCCCGGACTCGCTTCAAAAAGGGTTAGGGTTAGGGTTAGGGTTAGGGTTAGGGTTAGGGTTAGGGTTAGGGTTAGGGTTAGGGTTAGG